>CM033619.1:52088186-52158598 GCA_019453435.1 Rhinogobius similis | reverse complement strand
CTGTAGGAGCGCAGATTAAATTAAGCAATGGGGAGAAAAAACATTACTTTGACTTTTATTAGTGAAAATTTGCACACAATTCCTAGACGGCCTCCTGATCAGAAAAGCACACTTTTGCCTCTAGGGCCCTCCAGGGCCCTCCAGAGCTCCTAAACATTCTCTATGTGAGAATAAATTCTCTTTTACACAAAGATATGAGCAAGAGCAAAAAGCCACAAAGCAGTGAGTAACAGCCACCAAACTTAATACAGTGACTCCTGCAGTTAAGGAAAATAAATGCCCCATAACACCATTTTACATGCAAGTCAAATACAGCCTCTACAGCGCCACCTGTAGGAGCGCACTAAATTACAATGGGGAGAAAAACAATTACTTTGACTTTTATTAGTGAAAATTTGCACACAATTCCTAGACGGCCTCTTGATCAGAAAAGCCAATGAGAACCATGGCCTATTTTTTACACTTTCGCCTCTAGAGCCCTCCAGAGCTCCTATTCATTCTCTATGGGACTCAGACTGTCTTCACACATGGCTGCAATAAAAAACAACTAAAACCTGCAGGACAGCCACCAAACTCAATACAGAGACTCCTTTTAAGAGACATTAATGGGTCAGAACTGTATTTTTCATGAAACTAATAAACTGCCTCTACAGCGCCACCTTTTGGGTGAGGCCTATGGAGAGGGAGACACATTTACTTTGGAGGAGGCCCATAAAATTTGGCACAGTGATAGTACACATAAAAAGCACCCTAAAACATAATTGGTGCTCAGTCATAAGACCAACGACAAGGCGGCCATATTGATTTTAATTTTAAACGCCACTTTAAGTTTTTGTTTTCCATTAAGAACTTGTCCTAGGGTTTTGTACCGACATCGGTCTAACGTACACGTGCCTAATCAAGACAGATTGGAATTTAATAATCTGCCATTTTTTTGGGCCTATCTCCAGACCCATGGCCTATTTTTCACACTTTTGCCTCTAGAGGCCTCCAGAGCTCCCATTCATTGTCTATGGGACTCAGACTGTCTTCACACAAGGCTGCAATAAAAAACAACTAAAACCTGCAGGACAGCCACCAAACTCAATATAGTGACTCCTTTTAAGAGACATTAATGGGTCATAACCGTATTTTTCATGAAACTCAAATACATTCTCTACAGCGCCACCTGTTGGGTCAGGCCTATGGAAAGGGAGATGCATTTAGTTTGGAGGAGGCCTATGAAATTTGGCACGGTGATAGTACACATAAAGACGACCCTAAAACATAATTGGTGCGCAGTGATCAGACAAACGACAAGGCGGCCATATTGATTATAATTTTAGACGCCACTTTAAGTTTTTTTTTTCCATTGCAAAAGGGTCCAAGGTTTTTGGGCTTAGATCAGTCTAACATACACGTTCCTGATCAGGACGCATTGAAATTCAATAAAAAAACAATTTTTGGAGATATCTCTTAGGGTTTGCGCGTGACATCCTGTCAAATATCGCCATCATTTCCTGTTTTTGTGCTTATCCCTCAGAGGCACTTGGACTGTGCCTACAGAGCCCAAATTGCAACCAATGATGGAAAATTGAATATTACACAAAATAGACCAGGGAGCACAGGACCACTAATAACTATAGCGCCCCCTACAGTTCACTTAAAAGTGTCCAGATTGTCCGATTGACACCAAATCTTGGGAGATGATTCTTTGCTATATAAGAAGCAAAAAAGTCAATGAGACCCATGGCCTATTTTTCACACTTTTGCCTCTAGGGCCCTCCAGAGCTCCCATGCATTCTCTATGGGAGTGAGACTCTCATCACTCAAAGATGGAGCAAAAAGCCACTAAACAGTGAGTAACAGCCACCAAACTTAATACAGTGACTCCTTTTTAGGAACATGAATGCCCCATAACACCATTTTTCATGCAAGTCAAATACAGCCTCTACAGCGCCACCTGTTGGGTCAGGCCTATGGAAAGGGAGACACATTTATTTTGGAGGAGGCCTATGAAATTTGCCACAGTGATAGTACACATAAATATGACCCTAAAACATAATTGGTGCTCAGTCATCAGACAAACGGCATGGCAGCCATATTGAATGTAATTTTAGACGCCACTTTAAGTTTTTTTTTTCCATTGCAAAAGGGTCCTAGGTTTTTGGGCCCACATCAGTCTAACATACACGCTCCTGATCAGGACGCATTGAAATTCGATTAAAAACCAAGTTTTGATGATAGCGTTTACGGTATAGCCATGGTTCGCCATCGCAAATCGCCTTCATTTCCTGTTTCTTAAAATTATTCTCCAAGCCACAGACATTGCCGTACAGAGCACAAACTGTAACCACAGATGCCGAATCAAATATTAAACAGAACAGACTCAAGAGCACATGAGCACTTTTCACTATAGCGCCCCCTGCTGGTCATGTAAAAGTACCAACATTTCCGGATTGCCACGAAATCTTGGAATCTGATTTTGAGTGCCAAACGTTGCAAAAAAAGTCAATTACACCGATGTCCTATTTTGGATCGTTTGGCCTGGGGGCCCATGCATAGTCCCTATTCATTTTCTATGAGACATGGCACAAGTCTATGGAGAGGCCAAAATTATTTCGAGCAAAGTCAGTGAAACTCGGCAGACGCATTATTTAGAGGATTTCGATCGAAAAAGTCAATTACATCGGCCGTGTTTTGAGCGGTTTTGCCACTTTAGGAGAGCAGCGCCCGCCAATGCACTTCTATAGGGACGCCTCCCGGTGTGAGTGGGGGTCACGGGGGCCCGAGTGATGCTCAGAGGAGGAGGACGGCGCCCCGGGACAGTTTGGGACCGGCTGAGGCCGCGTGGGAAGGCGGTCGCGCGCGGGGCGAGGGCCACCATCGCCGCTTTGCGGCTTTAATTGGCCCGAGCCAGTAAACTAGCGAGGGACATTGTGTTTCGTCCGTTTCTTACATATTATTATTATTTTTCCCGTTTTCTTACTCTTCGCGCCCTTTTGACCCAGTAAACATGCACGAAAGTCTTCAATGGGGGTATAGTCGCGATCGGCCTGGAAAAAATTTCAGATTTCGCGTCTCGAGAGCGTCCGACCCGCCCGAGCGAACAGCACCGCCCGAATTGGACCCTATGGGAAATGGGACGAGCAAATTTTGCCCGACGCGCGCGAAACTTCGGAGCTGTGATGAGAACAGTGACCCGAGCAAAACATGACATTGAGCGCGGCCCTCGGACCAAGCGCACGGCGGCCATATTGGACCGAAGTCGCCACGCCAGTTTGACTTTTTTTTTTTGACGGAGAACATGGACTAGGGCTTTTGCCCGACATGGGTCTGGCACACATTTCTGCGATCGGCACGCATTGAAATTCAATAGTTATCCACTTTTTTTCGGATATCTCAAATGGTCTCGCCGTGGCTCGCCATCGAAGAACGCCTTCGTTTCCTGTTTTTCCGATCGCATGTCACAGCTACACGCTTGGACTGACAGAGCTGTAATTTCAGTCACGAGTGCGTAATTATGGTCTGAATGTAATTCATTAATAAAAATAAATAAAAAGTACTCGCTAGCGCCCCCTACCTATTAAGTGAAAAGTCAACATTGTCCGATTTTGACCAAACTTGGGGAATATGTCCAGTGTAGGGCGCCATGAAAAAAACTGAATTAGTGATATGGTGCATTTATCACCGTTGGCCACCAGGGGCGCAAAGAGTACTCACGAAATCATTTAAATAGTTCCTGCGCGCACACGCATTCTCCAATCGACATGAAATTTGAAACACACGTAAACGTCAAGCAGCTGAATCCATTTATGTGCGCACAATAACAATCAACCCTACGGCGCCACCTGTAGGAGCGCACTAAATTACAATGGGGAGAAAAACAATTACTTTGACTTTTATTTTTGAAAATTTGCACACAAATCCTAGACGGCCTCCTGATCAGAAAAGCCAATGAGACCCATGGTTTATTCTTCACACTTTTGCCTCTAGGGCCCTCCAGGGCCCTCCAGAGCTCCTAATCATTCTCTATGGGAGAATATATTCTCTTTACACAAAGATGCAGCAAAAAGCCACAAAGCAGTGAGTAACAGCCACCAAACTTAATACAGTGACTCCTGTTAAGGAAAATAAATGCCCCATAACACCATTTTACATGCAAGTCAAATACAGCCTCTACAGCGCCACCTGTAGGAGCGCACTAAATTACAATGGGGAGAAAAACAATTACTTTGACTTTTATTAGTGAAAATTTGCACACAATTCCTAGACGGCCTCTTGATCAGAAAAGCCAATGAGAACCATGGCCTATTTTTTACACTTTCGCCTCTAGAGCCCTCCAGAGCTCCTATTCATTCTCTATGGGACTCAGACTGTCTTCACACATGGCTGCAATAAAAAACAACTAAAACCTGCAGGACAGCCACCAAACTCAATACAGAGACTCCTTTTAAGAGACATTAATGGGTCAGAACTGTATTTTTCATGAAACTAATAAACTGCCTCTACAGCGCCACCTTTTGGGTGAGGCCTATGGAGAGGGAGACACATTTACTTTGGAGGAGGCCCATAAAATTTGGCACAGTGATAGTACACATAAAAAGCACCCTAAAACATAATTGGTGCTCAGTCATAAGACCAACGACAAGGCGGCCATATTGATTTTAATTTTAAATGCCACTTTAAGTTTTTATTTTCCATTGAGAACTTGTCCTAGGGTTTTTGGCCGGCATTGGTCTAACGTACACGTGCCTAATCAAGACAGATTGGAATTTAATAATCTGCCAATTTTTTTGGCCTATCTCGTGCGGTTTAGTCATGACTTCCTGTGAAAAATCGCCTCTATTTCCTGTTTCTCTGCGTGCTCCTCAAAGGCACATGGACTGTGCCTACAGAGTCCAAATTGCCACCAATGATGGAGAATTAAATGCTAAACAAAATACACTAGGGAGCACAGGACCACGAATCACTATAGCGCCCCCTACAGTTCAGTTAAAAGCTGCAAGCTTGTCCGATTGACACCAAATTTGGGGAGATGATTGTATGCTTCATAAGATGCAAAAAAGTCAATGGGACCCATGCCCTATTCTTCATAATTTAACTCTAGAGCCCCCCAGAGCTCCTATTCATTCGTTATGGGAGTCTGATTCTATTCATACAAGGCTGCAATAAAAAACAACTAAAACCTGCAGGACAGCCACCAAACTCAATACAGTGACTCCTTTTAAGGGACATTAATGGGTCATAACTGTATTTTTCCTGAAACTAATAAACTGCCTCTACAGCGCCACCTTTTGGGTGAGGCCTATGGAGAAGGAGACACATTTACTTTGGAGGAGGCCCATAAAATTTGGCACAGTGATAGTACACATAAAAAAGCACCTAAAACATAATTGGTGCTCAGTCGTCAGACCAACAACATGGTGGCCATATTGATTTTAATTTTAAATGCCACTTTAAGTTTTTTATTTTCCATTGAGAACTTGTCCTAGGGTTTTTTGGCTTCCGACATTGGTCTAACGCATACTCAGTGTCTAATCAAGACAGATTGGAATTTAATAATCTGCCATTGTTTTTGGCCTATCTTGTGCGGTTTAGTCATGACTTCCTGTGAAAAAACGCCTCAATTTCCTGTTAATTTCAATATCTCTCCTAGCCACAGGTATTGCCCTACAGAGCCCAAACTGTAGTCACCGATGCAGAATAAAATATTAAACGGAACAGACTCAGGAGCACATAAGCAGGTTTCACTATAGCGCCCCCTGCTGGTCATGTAAAAGTACCAACATTTCCTAATTTCCACGAAATCTTGTAAACTGCTTTGAAGCGGCAAAAGCTGCAAAAAAAGTCTATTACATTGATGTCCTATTTTGTATTGTTTTGACTCTGGGAGCACACATATCCCCCATTCATTTCCTATGACACATTTCATAAGTCTGTAGAGATCCCTAAATTATTTCGAGCAAAGTCAGTGAAACTTGGCAGATGCATTATTTAGAGCATTTTGATCGAATAAGTTAATTACATCGAAGCCGTGTTTTGGATGCTTTTGCCACTTTTGGAGAGCAGTGCCCGCCTATGCACTTCTACAGGGACGGCGCTTGGGGGGAGGGGGGGTTACGGAGGCCCGAGTGACGCTCAGAAGAGGAGGACGGTGCCCCGTGGCGGTTTGGGACCGGCCGAGGCTGCTTGGGAAGGCGGTCGCGCGCGGGGCGAGGGCCATCATCGCCGCTTTGCGGCTTTAAGTTAACATTGATGTTCGTTAAACCAGGAGACAATGTGAATATACAGACACGATTTTCACCCTCTGAACGTTAACAAAAAGTCCCACATGCTTGGATAGGAACAACCGGCCCGGGGAACACTTCGATAAAATGGCCATCCCGACAACGTCCGGACCGACCCGAATGACCAGCGCCGTCCAGAATCGACCCCTGTGGGAGAAGGGACATGCAAATTTTGCCCTAGCCTCCTGAAATTCGGAGCAGTGATCGAGCGCCCTGAGACAAGTCAAAAATTACATTACGACGCCGCCCTATTATGAACGTGGAGTCAGCCATTTTGGATCACAATTAACATGCCACTTTAACTTAGTTTATTTATTAACAACGTTTATTAACGTCAAAAGCTGCAAAAAAGTCAATTACACTGACGTCCTATTTTGGATCGTTTGGCCTGGGGGGCCACGCATATTCCCCATTAATTTCCTATGAGACATGTCATAAGTCTATGGAGAGGCCAACATTTTTTCGAGCAAAGTCAGTGAAACTCGGCAGACGCATTATTTAGAGCATTCCGATCGAAAAAGTCAATTACATCGCAGTCAGGTTTTGGACGGTTTCGCCACTTTAGGAGAGCAGCGCCCGCCAATGCACTTCTATAGGGACGCCACCCGGTGTGAGTGGGGGAGGGGGGGTCACGGGGGCCCAGGCAACGCTCAGAGGAGGATGCTGGCACCCCGGGGCGGTTTTGGACCGGCCGAGACCGCGTGGGAAGGCGGTCGCGCGCGGGGCGAGGGCCACCATCGCCGCTTTGCGGCTTTAATTTATGTTTGAGTTTCTTTAGTGAACGTGAGAGCGACGGCTCAAACTGTCCAGAGGAAGTGAATCTGAAAGAAAAGGCGCTGGGCATTTTGTGTTTTGGGCAAATTTAACCAACACTTGTTTTTTGGTTTTGTGGTTTGACGTGCCAGTCTGCAGCACTGGCCCCTCCCCCCTCCACCAGCCGTTCACGCACACGTCACACCAGGCAGTGAAGTGTCTTGCCTAAGGACACAGCGACCTCCTCCAGCCTGACCAGATCTGACAGGATCGGGCTTTGGCAGGAGGTGTGGCCTAGAAAGTAACATTCATTTTTTAGAAATGAATTTACTACAATATTTTTGACAATTTGATTTTTAATAATTGTGTGTTTTTGTTGCTTAAATGGAATAAGTCTGTTATCTGAAGTTTGGGAGCAGGACCACACCTCACCCACGTCCCTTCCGGTGACTACTCTACTCTATCTCTAAGCTTCCCGGTCACACACCAGCGTTCACAGTTTCGTGCACACACTCAGCGGTGGCAGACGCTGAGCAGGCGCAGCTCTCCATTACAGTCAATTGTCCCACACTTACAGGTTCCTCCGCAGCCTGGCAGAGCTCCAATCTCTGTCACGCTTCAGGTGCGTCCCGCTGGCTTCTGTCACTGCACTCCTCCCTGAAGAAGGAGGTGGGGCCCAGCTCCTGCTCTCCGCTCCCAACTGTCCACTTTCCAGCTTCCACGCTCCAGCTCCTGCTCTCTGCATTCCGTGCTCTGGTTCCCAGCTCCTGAGCTCTGACTCCTGCTCCGGTTCTCGTTCTCTGCTTCCCGACCCCTGCACTCTGGCTCTCTGCTTCCTGGTTCCTGTGGCCCATTCCCACTTCCTGGCTCTGGCTCCTCCTCCGGTTCCCGCTCTGCTTCCAGGCACCCACGTTCCCCCTTCGTTCCCGCTCTTCCCAGCAGTGAGTTTTGTTGTGGGACAAATTGTCATGTCTTTATATGTTTTATTAAGTGTGAAGATTTGAATAATCACTGAAATTAAACTCTGTGTCTCTGATCGCCTGATGCGTGAGACAAAACCTCGGCCTCATGTTCATTTTATTCATGTCTGATGTCTCCATTTCTGGGGCATTTAAGCCTGTGTTTTATTATTGTTCAGGCTCCTTTTTGCTTTTTGGAATCGCAGAGGAAGAGATCTTTTTGTCAGGAATTTTAACTTTATTTTACTGTGCACATGTAAAATAAAACTGTTCATTTGAAATGGACAGAGCTTCTTCTCAGCACTTTATTTCTGATAACGTGTATAGAAAATCCACCACAGTTTCTTTCCATATTTCATGTAGTCTCTCTCTCTTCCGGATTACAACGGCGTAGCACCAGGTGCCAGACCTTCGTTTCCCCACTCAGACACTGTTTTGCCAATCCTTCCGTGAATTTCAATTCATGCATTTATTTACGCTAAATTTCAAATAACAGCTAATGCTAAAAAAATTTTTTTTAAATCTTTCCCTGTCTCTGCCTTGCTCTCTGTCTCTCCCTCTATCAATATCCTCCTCTATCTCTCTCTCCCTCCCCTCCTCTCTATAGTTCTGTTTCTCCTTCTCCTGCCTCCCCTCTTTCATCCCCCTTTCTTTTACTCATTTCCTCTCTCCCTCCCCTGGCACCGGGTTGCCTGTTTCCGTGCTTCTCATTGGGCACCGGGCGGCCAGGTTTCACTCCATCTCCACGATCACCGTGTTGCCAGGTTCTACCGTTTCTTCTCAACATCTCGTTGCAGGTTCTACTCATCTACTGATGCCCTCAAGCATAGGCGAAAATCACGGGGGGGGAGTGTCCCCCTCCCTCCTCACATACAACTTAATAAAAGCAGCAAATTATTGTAAAAACCCATCTTTATATCAGTATCCACACAACTCACTGTCATTAAATAAGTCTGAAAATCTAAAACTGAATCGATCTACCCCTTCTATTCTGAAACACTGGTTTAGCCCGTTGCCCAGCAGCGTGCAGAGCACGATAGGCGGCGCTGCGGCGGTACATTTGTTGTCATTTTTCGTGCCAAGGAGCAGAACTTCTTAGAAAATGTGCTCCTTCCTTTATTTAGCTCATACCACCACAGCCTAATCGTAAGTATCGTTCAGAACTTCAGTTTCCCTCACTATTCACCATAACTTTGTGAAATAAAGGCGCTTGTAACGTGATTACGGTATAGCCCAAACATGGTGAAAAAACAGGTGGATATACGTGGAATTACTTGTCTAAAATCCAGGGAATACATTGTATTTTTCTTTTTAATCAAATGTCAACATATTTTTAAAGTTAATTTAGCTTGCAATAAGTCATTTTCTGCATAAGGAAATGTACGTATTTCTCAAAACAGCAATGGAAACACCTATTTCGATATAAAAGGATCAACTGTGGTGACTGTCTTGAAGAGACCTGCACGGGACTGATTTTTCAACCCGGTCCTGAGCGCCTCTGGCGTCTTTCCTCCGGAGAGATCCCGTGGGTCCCGGTGCGGCCGGAGCCCCGCCCCCTCAGAGCGGCGCGCCCTCAGAGCAGTGCTTCATGAGGCTTGTTTTAGTGCAGAGAAAGCTTCTGTCTTTAATCGATCTAAGCCTCATTTGCGTCTCTTGAATAGACCTATTATAATGCATATTCAAAATGTTCACGCACACATGTCCAACAACGTCTCGCACATTGACGAATATATGGCCCAGGTCCCACGGTTCACCACTGGCTCTTGCTTCAGTATTCAAGTATTCAGAATACAGAACCTAAATTTGGCAAAGTAATGGAATACGTTACAAAATACTTTTCAAACCATGTACTCAGTATTTTCCCATCATTGGATATACAGTTGAAATTATAAAATACTTTAATTACATACATACATATTATATACATACAACTGTTTATTTTGTTCAAACATGATTTCACTATAAACTAGACCATAAAATAATAATAAACTATTTCTACTATTTGTACAACTATTTTCTAAATATGGCATATACATATATATGGCAAATACAGTAGTATTCTACTACCCCCCCCCCCCCCCAGACCAAACTGAGAGTTTCTTCCCTGCCCTCAAGTCCAGGTGGCTTATCCCCCATGGATGTATTAAATGAACTGGATAAGCCCCGCCCCCTCTGTCTGTGTCCCAGATTGATTAGTGGTCGTGTGAGGTACTGCAGCCTTTTTCTAAAATGTCACATTATAATCACAGACAGGACTGAATTATTATCAGTATTTAAATAAAATAGAAGGAAATGTTCTTTTCTACCGTTTATAAAATCACAGAAATTACTGTTTTTATATGAAGTGGGGGATTGTGGTCACGTGGTGCCCTAAAGCAAAGATGGCCGCCTCCGTATCAGGAAGTAAAACAAAGATGGCAGCCATCGTATCAGGAAGTAAAGCAAAGTAAAGCAAAGATGGCCGCCTTCGTATCAGGAAGTAAATGCGGAAGTAAGAAACTTTTTTGGGGTCATGCGCCAATGAGCTCAGGCCACAGGGAGGAACAGGGCGGCCATTTTGGATTAATCTTCCAGGTTTTATTATAGTTCTATGTTATCCCCACGCTCGTTCCCTTGCAACTTTCCTTGCCCCAGCACATCATCACATCCCTCCTGATACATTTTCTCCTCTCAAGACTTAGACATCCACCTGGAAGCGTTGCCAAGTAGCCTCTCTTCTATCTAAGCTCCAGACTCTCAAGCCCCTCCCTTCCCGAGTCATTAACTTCTGACAGCTAGATTCGCATTCAGGCAACTCTGAATCATCGGCTTGGCCCTCCGCCTCATGGGCCCCACCCCCCGCCTCGTGACCTCTACCATCAGCCTTGCTGGTTTCGCCTACCGCACCACCCTCTGCGTTGTTGGCTCCACCTCCATGCCATAGTCCATCACCCATGCCTCGAGAGTTTTCACCCGTATCTGCCGAGCCCCGCCCTCAGTGTCCCGCTCTCAGCTACTAGGCCTTTCCCTCAACCTCCAATGCCGCAGGCTCAGGCCCCGTGCCTCAGCCTTTCATGGCGCAGCCTCCGCCCTTCATGTCATTGGTCTCCGCCCTCTGCATCATTGGGCTCCACCCCCGTGAAGCTGGCTTCGCCAGCATCTGTGTGGGCTCCGTTCCCCGTGACACAGGCTCCGCCCTCCATGAAGCTGATTCGTGCAGATTGTACCCTCCATGTCTTGGGCTCCTTGCCACAGGCCTCGTCTTCCAAGTCGTCAGCTCAGCCCTCCAACGGACCTCAGGCTCGACCCTCCCTCTGACACCACCCACCAGGATACCCTCCCGCGTCTAGATTCAGTCCACCTACTCATCCCCTAACCAAGGCCAGCTGGCTCCACCTGCCATCTCGGCACCAGCCTGCTATCTCAACCTCACTTATCCCAGTGGACGTATTAACATTTCAGCTCAGCTTCCAGCCGGCTACACTCTACCTCACACCCTGACTTTTTCCAACCTCCAGCTACTCCTTTCAGGCCCCAGCCATTGCATCCCGAGAGCAGGTCCAGCTCCAGTCACCCTCGTATCAGCCATCCCTCCAACTTCGTCCCAGCATCGAAGCCCTCGTCTCTCCCACTCCGTCACCGTGAGCGCAATTGCTACTTGATCCAATCCTTGACCTCGCATCATTGGTAGCTGAGCTAAAGTGTTCTATCAAGACACCATCTGGGGTGTCTCTACCCGGAGCTCTACCGTAGGGTTTTTGTCTCCCCAGACAGAGTTTCCCGTAGTTGTGCACGGTCTGGTCCCATCCAGCAACTTCCCACGTCACCCTGGCTAAGAGCCATCCAGCTCAGGCTCAATCGCCCCTCCTGTGCTGAACCCTGTTACGACAGCCAAACTTCCACTTCCACTTCACATCAATTAGAAAACACCTTGTCATGTTCCGGGGCAGCATGTTCCATTCACCAGACCACTGCCTTTACTCGGCGTCTTCTAGAAATGCGCCTACTATTTGTGAGTCTGCCCGACCTTCGCCGTCAGCCCGACCTTAGTGTCAGACCGACCTACGATGTCAGACTGAACTTAACCAACATGTCAACGCTTTTCTCGTGCATCTTTTCGACAACTTTCCACTCGTCTCATAGGGCTCGTCGGTTTCTCCACCCTTGATATCATCTGTCGTAAGAGAAGACTCCGGGTCTCGCTACCCACTTGGAGTTCCTGAGCATCACCCTTGATACAGTCAAATTCTAAGCCCCCTCCTGATCAATTAGCTGAACCTGATCTCTCTTTTTCTCAGTAACTTCCTCGGCTCCTCCCGCAACACTAAACAGCAGCTCTTATCCCTCCTTGGTCATCTCGTCTTCTACATGCGGACCATCCCCAAGAAGCAAGTCCTTATCTACAAACTCCTGATCCTTACGTCTTCCATTCCACCCCTTCACACCGCCGCAATCCTTAAATGTCCGTTAAGTCCAAGCTACACTTCCGAACAGCCTCACATCCTTCTACCTAGACCTCCTCGACGATCCAGCCAACATCCATCTTACAGTCGGCACTCCACCAGCCGTTTCTGGGGTAAAAGGCAAATAATCAAACGCCCCAAGTTGCTCCACTTGCCCAGTTGCCCATCTTTCACCTTATTTATGATTATTCCATCATGATTGCCCTCCAGTGGGGCCAGGAGTAGACGTCCATGTTCATGGCCATTCAATCCGATAACCTTACGATCGATACTCCTTTCACCGCCTTACCCAGCTGATAGCCAACTCATCTGTTATTTATCAGAGTAAAGTCCCAGGTAACCATAACTCCATGTCGATTCTCTTGTGTTTCACTTCAGACATTCACGATATCGGCGCTCGACGAAGAACGAATGCCAACCGCAGTTCCTCATTTCACATTTACCACGTTCTGCACCTTGACCTGCTCAGACCGGCCTCCTCCTTTCATCATGCACAGCCTAGCTCCAGGACCTCGTCAGCCTACAAGACCACCCCGTACTGCTCCCGTTCATTCCTACTCTCTTCAGCAAAGTGCCTCCTCAAAAAGCATAACAACCGCAGTGGTGATTCGGCTCAGGCTAATTCTGTTGCAGCCCCTCGAAACCCTCCAAGGATTTGTCTTGTACCATTCGCTACCCTACCTGAAGGGTTTTCTCCACTTTCTCCACTATCGAGGCCAAAGTTCGGGTTACTCCCATATTTCAAGTCTATCCTCACCCGGTCTAACTTCACTTCTTTTTCAGTTATTCTTTTCGCATCCATGCTCCTCCTTCCACCTCCGGCTGAGGAATTCTGACCACCTCATTAAAAATCACAGGACACTTGGCCATCGACATCCTTTGAGGTCTACACCTGCCATAACCTCCGCGACCTCCAGTCCGCTCAGTCAGCACTGCTCCAGTAAGATTTCCTTTGGGGGTATCGATGCCCGGGAGCCTGCAGCTAGAAGCCCCAAAACTGCATTTATCATCTACTCTCTAGCATTTTATCCTTGTTCTTAATCGCCAATAAACTTTCTGCATCCAAGCTTGAGGTTGTGGTCCTTGCCAGTGAAATGGCAGAGGCTCCTGGTCACGAGGGGAATATAAATACTCTGATTTTTTGCCTCAAATTACTGTTCAGTTCCCAAGTATACAAAACAGGGCGTGGTTTAAGATTAGCGCTTATTCTTATACTTCTAATCAAGAGTTTTAAAAAGGTCATTGTATTTGAAGTACAAATCTGAGCCGTGATCAGTGAGACAGATCTGGGTCTCATCTGGGTCTGATTTATAAAGCGCACGTACATGACATGAAAAAACGGTCTGGTCCTAAAACTGTGACCTTTGCACGTCAGGTTTTTCAGAGATGAGACAGAAGGAGCTCAGAGGAGGCAGAAGGGCCTCCACCAGAGCAGTTATGAACACAGATGTATTCAGTGGTGCCTGGTGTGTTTTAAGTATTTATTGTTGACGTGTCTGTTTTGCTGATGTGGCTGTCACTGAATGAATGAAAGGTCTAATGTATTAAATGGTTCATTCAGTGTTGAATCCATGCCTGATCCTGGGGATGTGCCTCAGATTGTCTCGAGTGAAGTGCCTCCTGTGTTTCCCTCTTGTCTGTCTTTGTCATAGAACTATAATTAAACCTGGAAGATGAACCCAAAATGGTGCCCTGTTCCTCACCACGCAGCTTACAAGTTTTCGTGTTAGCGTTAGCTTGTGTGATTGTAATTGTGTTCTTCTTGTTAGACACACGTGAAGCGTCTGAAATGAAATACAACTGACCAGGTCACGAGCTTCTGTTTGTATCGTCCGACGCTCGTTCATGTGACTCGCACATGTTTGTGTGACGTCACTTCAGATAAAAACGGTAATTTCTGTGATTTTATAAACGGTAGAAAAGAACATTTCCTTCTATTTTATTTAAATACTGATAATAATTCAGTCCTGTCTGTGATTATAATGTGACATTTTAGAAAAAGGCTGGTTCCAAGAGGCTGCAGTACCTCGCACGACCACTAATCAACCTGGGACACAGACAGAGGGGGCGGGGCTTATCCAGTTAATTTAATACATCCATTGTCTTTGTCTGTGGGCGGAGTCAGCTCCCCGTTTGTCACACCTGGATCTCGTCACACGATCTACACCTCCAGTGTGAAGCCCTCCATTCTTCCTCCACTCTTCAGATCGTCTGTTCACCTCACATTCTACTTACCTTGGCTCAGATTAACTTTTCACTCAGTTCACTTTTTTCCGTCCTCTTTTTGAATTACCTTCCTGCTCCTACCAACCTCTGCTCCTCTGCTTAGACAACTTCCGCCTCTGTCCCCGCCCCCCTCCATCTCCCTCCCCTGCTCCTGCCACACCTCCCGCCCCACCTCATGCACCTGTTCCTGGACCCCCCCTCCTGCTGCACCTCCTGTTACATTTTCCTCCAAGAGAGAACAGCTCTTCTGATCTTTGATTTTACAGGTGATACATATAACAATAGTGACTTCTGTGGCAATTTAATATATACATAAATTAAGTGTTACATCCACATTTTGATTTTAGTCTGACCTGCAAAAACAATCCTCAAACAGTCAAAATGAAACTGAAACTATGGCTCAAATAAACATAAACATGAAAACACATTCCAAACACACCCAGTATCACCAGCAGGTGATTCTGTGAAAACATGTGACTGACCCGGTCTAACCCCAGGCACTTCAAACTGTTCCTTTGGTCCCACTTTAGTCAAACATAATGTACATTTTAACATTTCTCATGTTGTTTTGCTCATGCCATTAGTTTGGGACTTATTCAGCAGAAAGTAGGAGTTTATGACAAAGACGTCGTCTGTTTCTGGTGTTTAGTGTTCACTTCCTTACACGACACAAATGATACTTCCTGTCCACAATTCTTGGTGATCAGGTGACATCAGGACGTGTCTGAAGGACTCAGGACTAAACAGTCTCAGATCTGAAGAGGAACTCTCATCTGCAGCACGTTTCAGACTCTCTCCAAAGACTCGGCGCTCACTCTCAAAAAACATCTCTGAGATCTGCTCTTTTTCCACAAACGGTGAGTTTCAGAGTTTATAAAAGAGATTCAATGGGATCCTGTTTTAAAGAGAAAGGCCAAGTCCATGATGAAGAAATGAATGTAGATTTGTGTGTAACTGCTGTGCTCTGGTTTGGACACTTTGACTTCATAATGTAAAACAGTTATTTTAATGTGTTTCATATTCACCCACTTAAATCAAATCAAATCAAATCCATTTATTTTTATAATGCCCAAAATCACAACAACAGTTGCCTCGATGGGCCACAGGTCAAAGCAGTTCAGATAACTGTCCCAGAATGCCCCTGTCCTTTGACCCTCCTTCAGGAAAAACTACAAAAAACCCCACGGGACAAAGTATAAACCTGAGGAGAACCACAGTGAAGGAGAGATCCTACTCCCACGGACGGACAGGCTGCAGATGAACTAGGACTGACATCCACTTGGACTGAACCAGAACCACTCAAGAGGGAGGTGGCTTTAAAGAGTTCATCCAGGAGGACGAGGAGCAGTCCACCAGTGTAGAGAGATCCTCCAGGAGGACGAGGAGCAGTCCACCAGTGTAGAGAGATCCTCCAGGAGGACGAGGAGCAGTCCACCAGTGTAGAGAGATCCTCCAGCAGGAGATGAGGAACAGTTCATCTAAGTAGATGGAGTTGGTCCAGGCAGACGAGGTGTGGCTAATCCAGGGTTGAGGGAGTTCCTCCAGGCGGGTGGAGCATAGATCCTCCAGTGTAGAGATCGATCCTCCAGACAGATGGGGGTGGGGGGGTCGTCACTGGAGCAGCCGCCGCAGTGTCTGAAACAGAGAGAGAAACATGTGAACAGCAATGCACAGACTACATTTGAAGTAATATTAAATATTGTTGATGGTAAAGTAGAAGAACCAGAGGACAGTGTTCAGCTCCATACTTCTCCAGCAGAATTGCTCCAAGGGCAGCGTAGCTAAAACTGTAGGTTTTTATTTCTGTTCCTAACTGGCCTGACCATAAACTATTTCAAAGAGGAACGTTTTGAGCTGGTCTTAAATGTAGAGACTGTGTCGGCCTCTTTTACATGAACAGGAGCTGGTTCCATAACATAGGAGCTTGGTAGCTAAATGCTCGACCTCCTACTGTGCTTTTAGAGACTCTGGGGACTAACAATAGTCCAGCATTTTGAGAACGAAGAGCTCTGTTTGGATGGTACGCTACTATTGCATCTTTGAGGTCGATGGGGCCATATTGTTTATAGCTTTATAAGTCAGGAGGAGGATTTTAAATTTGATTCTAAACTCAACAGGAAGCCAGTGAAGAGACTCTAACACTGGCGAAATATGATCTCTTTAGTGGCAAATATTTCCACTGAAATATCTTCTGTAATCATTGAAACAAATTAAGGAACCATTTGTGTAATGAGTATTTTTGAATGGAGCCGTTTGTACAATCTCTGAGGATTAACAATGTTTTGTTCATCTTTTCACCAGAACACAGCTGTTATGCCGTGTATTCTGGTTGTTTTTATGATTTATTTCATTGATAAGATCCGGTTGGTTTTATGAAGTTCATGCAAATGAGTCATGACCATAAACACTGTGATACCTGCATCAGACTGCTACATGCTGATCTATGTTTGTTGTATCTGTCCCTATCATATAAACAAAATTCAAATATAGCTGCAATGATCGGCTCGCTCCACGTCGCCGCCCTACTGTGCCAGAGGAGGAACGCGCCCCAATTTCCCTCCTTGCAGTTTTAGCTGTAAACCTCAGTCTGCTCTCAGTCGGGTTGAACCACCACCACAAAAAGATTCATTCAAGACCAATACCCCCTGGAGAAATGAACAACTAACCGAAAATGGAGAAAAAACAAAATTACAATTAAAGCCGCAAGCGGCATCGAACAGCCCTTGCGGGCCGTGCTCGTCGTACTCTGCACTTGCAACAGTCAAGGGAGGGTGCTGACGCGCCCACATCCTTTCTTTTACTGGGGCTTTGTGGTGAAACCGTAACAAAATTTTTGAGAACTTTAGATGTCCCACTCCTCAAGACGATATTCACTAAATTTCACCTTGGTCGGGCTTACGCCGTTAAACTACAAAGTTTCATTTGAGTGATTTTGCATTTTCCCCATAGGAATAACATGGGGTGTTTCTGTCATTTATACAAGTTTGGGCAATTTTTGAGGCTTCACCGCACAGAGACCGTAATACTTATCCAAAGAATGTGGATAACTTTTGGTGCCCCACTCCTCAGGATGATTGTCACCAAGTTTCAGGTTGGTCGGGCTTATGCCCGAGGAGGAGTGCGTTAAAGTACAAACTTTAATTTGAGAGATTTTGAGATTTTCCCTTAGGAAAAACATGTTTTTTTTTTCTGTCTTTTCTAAAAGTTTGGCGAAATTTGCGGCTTCGCCGCATGGAGACCATAATACTTTTCCCAACAATTTGGATAACTATTAGTGCCCCACTCCTCAGGAAAGTGTTTACCAGGTTGGTCGGGGTTACGCCCGAGGAAGAGTTTGTTAAAATGCGTAGTAAAAAAATATGCAAATTTGAGAGCTTTTTCGATTTTCCCTTGGGAATAACATGGGAGGTTTCTGTCACAGCTTCACCGTGAGTAATACGACATGGGTCTGATTGGCTTTTTTGATCAATAGGGCAAAATTGATGTTTGTGCCAAATTTTTGTCGCGCCAAATGAAAAAAATTCAAGTAGATCCAGGCAAGAAAGTTAAACAACCTATTAAAATTTCAGCATAATTGGACTTGTTTTGCCAAGACTGGACCATTTTTAAAAATTTGAAAATTCCAAAAACCGTTGGTCAACTTTGCGGCTGCGCCGCACAGAGACCGTAAAAGTTATTTTAAAAATGTGGATAACCTAAGAAGTCCCATTTGTCTAGAGCATGTACAGCTATTTTGAGCGCAGTGGGCACTGTTCCTGTTGCCTTTAAAGCGGCTGCTGAAGAGCAATTTAGATTTTAATGATTTTAATAATTACAGACCGGTATCTAACTCACAATTTCTAAGCAAAATCTTAGAAAAACTTTTAAAAACGTTTTTACTCAGCTTTTTACATTTTTGAGGAATGTCAGTCTGGTGAGAGTGAACCACAGAGACATCTTAAACTAAGATTTTAAACGATTTTAGACTAAAGTATGATTCTAAACAGGTGACAGTGTTGGTTCTACTGGATTGCCTTTGACACAGTAGACCACGCTCTTCTTTTAAACAGAGACACCTGGTGTTAAAATTTTTGTATGAAAAGCACTTTATAAATAAACTTTGATTTGATTTATATAACACCTGTAGTTGAATCAGTGGTGCTATCGCGCCTCTTCCTCCTTACACATAGTTCATCATTTTTGACAAAGTTAGTGCCTGTGCAATTTGAAGTGGATTTGAATTTTGGATAACTTTTGATGTCTCATTTCTCGCCCAAGGAGGAGTTTGCAAAAGTCATTGACAGTAAAACGATGATAGCATTTGTGTCCAGCTAAATGAAGCCAATCACGGCTAACAGTTATAGCGGCTAAAGTGGAGCCAGACTCCATATTTGGAAATTCGAGTGCATATCATGGCAACCACAAGTTCATTGGCTTTGCTTGTTTGCAACAGTAATGTTCAATGTTCCCACTACTAATTGGTATGCACAGGATGCGCATGAGATGGGGAGTGCGTTAGTGAGTGTTTGGAAGTGAGTGAGCGCTTCACGCTTAATTACATGCGCCATTGCAAGACTATTGGGCCTCTCCCCGGCTTGTGGCACTCAGGCCTAATAAATATAGCACTATTGTTATGGCCTACGTAACCCACATTAGTAAAGTCTTTTATTTTGGCGGGTCATCTTTCCGTTCTGCTCTTCTCACCCCCGTTGTTGGAGAAGTTACAGGGGTCAGCAGTTCACTTCCTCCTCTGTACCTGCTATGGCTGTGGCATGGTCTGTTTTGGAGTTGCAAACAAAGTGACAAAACTTTCAAAGAACTTGCTTTTGAGATACAATTATCTCACAATATTAATTATCTCACTATGTGAGTGTTTTGCCATTGGAGTAAGCTCCTGAATAAGGTAAAAGTCGCTGTGTGTCATAGTCGCAAAATTGTTTAATCGATTCGAATTGCTAACACCTCTGTTTAAATCCCCATAGAGCGTCTGGGCACATTTTGTGGTCGGGCCATGACCAGACTGTAGCCTTTAGCATAGGATTTCAAGGTGAAGAAAGATTTTATTATACTTATTAAGACTGCAGCTGAATTTTAGGCAACAGACTATGTTAATTAATCGCAGATTGTTTTGCTGTGATTTGAGCACCCGAATGATCCTGGTAGTGCTGTTGTCCAGGGCTTCATGCCCCTGGTAGGGTCACCCACGGTAAACGGGTCCCAGGTGACAGGTCAGACCAAGAGCGGTTCAGACGACAGCAATAACAATAACAGAGCCAGCTACGTTGCCCATATCGCCGTTACAGGGGCCTGGCCCGGCACAGCCCAAAGGCCGCCCCCCCATGGACCCACCATATGCGGGGGGATCCGTAAGGGGCCGGTGCAGAGAGATCCGGCCAGCGGTCGAAGGCAGGGGCCTCGATGACCGGATCTCTGGACACAGAAACTAGCTCTGGGGACATGGAACGTCACCTTGTTGGGGGGAGGAGCCTGAGCTCGTGCGGGAGGTCGAGCGCTACCAACTAGATATAGTCGGCGTCACCTCCAGCACAGCCCAGGCTCTGGGGCTCGTCTCCTCGAGAGGGGCTGGACACTCCATTTCTCTGGCGTTGCCCGCGGGGAGAGGCGTCGGGCTGGTGTGGGCTCATAGCCCCACAGCTCAGCTCCACGTGTTGGAGTTTACCCCGGTGACATATCTCACTGTTACCAATGGTGCTTGATAATGAGAAAGCGCTCTGTTATTGAGTGCACTGTGTGGCAAACTTTAGCGGCTTTGTGCTCTTCACATCACAATGGGCCCACGCCTTCTGGCGCTCAGAACTAATAAAAAAAAATAATAATAATAATAATTAATTGTAATTTTAAAGTAAATGGAAAAGCATTGACATTAGTTTTAACATGGTTGAATTGCATGACATTGTGGGGTGAAGTTATAACAATTGAATTCCATCATAAACAATGGACATAATAACAATGGGAAAAGAAGTATGTTACACCATTATTAACATTAAATTCTCTTTCCCTGCAGGAGAAATATGGCTTCTGACTTTAGACGGTACATTGATGAAAGCAGGAAAATAGACAATGGACCTCCTGCTCGACACCAGCTGCAGCTGAGAAGAGTGAATCTGGACAAAGAATCAGATAAAGAGTCCAGACTGAAGAGATTTACTCTTGGAGAAAGTGATCCAAAGCACCTGAACAAGACCATCCTGCTGGTGGGAGAAACAGGGGCAGGAAAGTCCACTCTGATCAACGCCCTGGTCAACTTTGTGATGGGGGTGGAGTTTGAAGACAAAGTCTGGTTTGAGGTCATTTCAGACGAGAAGGACAGAGCTCAGTCTGAGAGTCAGACCTCTGCTGTGTCTGTTTATGAAGTGTTTGGATTTGAAGGAACAACTGTTCCTTATTCTCTGACCATCATCGACACTCCAGGATTCGGACACACAGAAGGCATAGAAAAAGATCAGATGATTATGAAGTTACTCCAGGACCTGTTCTGTCTCCCTGATGGAGTGGACACTGTCAACGCTGTGGGTTTGGTCATGAAGGCCACAGAGAACAGACTGGACGAGAGACTGGCCTACATCTTCAACTCAGTCACTTCTCTGTTCGGCAAAGACATGGAGCAGAACATCGTGGTTTTGATGACTCACTCACCCAGTGGAAAACCCAAAGGTGCTCTCAAAGCTCTGGAAGATGCAACGATTCTTTGTGCCAGAGATTTTAGAAATGACCCAGTGTATTTTGTCTTTAACAACCGCCAAAATGAGAGAATTGAAGACAATGATGACGAAGAAGAGGCACAACATGCATTTAAAACTTCAAACAAGGGAATGAAGAAGTTCACAAAATTTCTGGAAACAGCAAAACCTCAGT
This sequence comes from Rhinogobius similis, assembly GCA_019453435.1. NCBI lineage: Eukaryota > Metazoa > Chordata > Actinopteri > Gobiiformes > Gobiidae > Rhinogobius > Rhinogobius similis. The sequence goes on along the minus strand of CM033619.1, from coordinate 52,137,094 downwards.
CTCTTAAGACAACATTGGAGGTGATGAAAGAGAGATTCAGACTCACAGCCTGCATCCAGAACCTGAAGGAACGAGTGACAGTGATGGAAATGAAGCAGAAGGCGATGAGAAAGAATGAAGAAGCACTTTCACGTTATGAACATGAGATGAAGGAGAACCAAAACTATGTAGTGAGCGTAGAAGTAACCTACGAAGAGAAAGAAGCCATCATAGCCTGGTGGGACACAGAAGCTGTCACCTGTAACAACTGTGAGGAGAACTGCCATTACCCAGGATGCACCTGGGCCTGGAGTCCAAGCTGGTGTGAGGTCATGAAAGACGGGAAATGTACTGCCTGTTCTGGGAAATGTCCAGTGGGCGTTCATGTGAAAGAGAAGTGGAGATATGTGACCAAGAGCAGAACAGTGGAAACAACCATTGAAGAAATGAAGACCAAGTATGAAGAGAACAAAACCCAGAGTGAGAAGAAGACCACTCTGCTGGAGGATCTGGAGAAGGAAATGTCTGAACTTCAAAAAGCCAAAGCTCAGAGTCTGAATGAAGCCTTTGACTTAGTGCAGCAGCTGGAGAAGATCGCTCTGAACGTCGACTCAGTGTCCACCATTGTCCATCTGGAGTTTCTCATTGAGAAGATGAAGGAGACGGGAGAAAACGAGAAGATCCAGAAACTGGAGACAATGAGAGATCGAATGAGTACGAAAAACATGGCTGCAGCCATGTACTCAAGGAGTCAGTGTCAGTCCAGCGAGTGAGTCCAGACAGTCGTCCACAGCACTGCAGTGAAAAAGAAAAACAGGATTATTAAATGGGAGCTCAGTTGTTATTGTTTTGTGTCTGAAAGTCATTTTGATGTCATTCCTTCTTTTGCTCATGACATGTTTATTTCTGGCGGAGCTTCAGAGTGTGTGATGTGAGCTCCTGTTGGTGAAGCTCAGTGTTGTTCTGTGAAGTGTCCAGTTTGAACACGTCATTCTAGTCTCAGGTCATTCTGAGCTTAAAGGGCCTCTGACAGGTTGAAGCGCTCATTTCACTAAAACACAGTTAAGATAATTATATTCAAGATTCTGCTAAAAGCAAAACAATTTTTTATCCGAGTTTGGCAGTTTTGTAGGTTTAAATTTTTACTTCCTGGTTGTAAATCATGACATCACACTGGGGAATTCTGTAACTGTTGCCTGGAAACCGTGTCATACACCGGGCGAAAACTCCTCTAATGTCACAGAAATTATTATTTGACAATAAAAATGTTTAGGAACGCCTTTATTTTGATTAATTAATGTTTAAAGGATCAGAAAAATGTGTTTGTTGGTTGTAAATTGTCCCTGGTGAGTCTCCGTAGTGTGACGTCATACTTATATTCACAACAGGTTTTATTCCACCAAATAAAGTCAAAACTAGAAAATGATAAAAACCCGTCATACGCACTTTAAAGTGTAAAACGCTCTCTGACAGTCACTGTTTTTCACTGATGCAGATAAACATGTGTGTCCTTGCTCTTACAATGATTATATGATGATTGTACTTCTTTCCTCATGATGTTGTCCAAGTGTAAAATGCTTGTTCTGATTGTGACGTCCTGTCGACCAGGAAGAGGTCGTCATTTACTTTGGTCCCAGTGAATAAATCAACTCTTTAATCAGACTCTTTCTCTCTGCCTTTTGATTGTTTAACTTGTTTTACAAATCCACAACAACATTTTTCCATGACAGGCCCTGACCAGCACAAAACTTAAAATTATAATATGTTTTGTTTTAGTTTCTTCTTCATAAACTCACAGTGTGCTGCTGATAGGTTTTAATGAGTTTTAAACAGTGTTTAATTATTTTATTGTCTTCCTGTGTTTTAGATGCTCCATTAAGAACTCTATAAAGATGTATTTCATTCTTTTTCATTTATTCATTTATTACGACGATGTACAATTGCATTAAGCAAAAGCAGAGCTGCTGTGGTCCTCAGGGGGAGGGGCCAAAAGTGCAATATACAGTGCAATGATCCTGTTTTCCTCAGTTCTCACTTTCATACAGGTTACATAATAATGTCCACATTCATTTAGAAAGAGTTCGTGTAAAATGCCTTTACATTTACACCAGTCAGTCATAGAATCTGCATTCATGTCAGTCGAACAGTCCGTGCAGTCAAAAGTGCTCCAGAGGAGGCTGTGAAGTGAAACGACACACTTTCACTGAGAAAGAATAAAGAACAAATACAGTTTTATGGATGATTAGACATGAAATCTCAGTTGAAACTTTATTAACTTAGATTAGATTTATGACTAGAACAAGATTAAAAGGTCCAATCAAGCAGCGAGTTGTGCTTGAACTGAGAAAAATCAGAAAAGAATGCACTGAAATATCTTTAAAAAACCTCAAACTAAACAAATCTTTACCAGAAACGATCAAAACAAAATGTATCCAACAGATTTGTGCCTTTTTTCTTTCATGATTATTGTGTTTTATTCCAAACACAAACCTGCTTTGGTTTGATGCTTCTTTTCGTGTTTGAGCGTTCATCAATGATTCTGATTAAACGTGGCTCTGTGGCGCCGCACAGTGGTCAGACTCAGAACTGCGCTCTGCTAGAAAAGACCAACAATCTCCAGAATCATCAGAAACTATAAACCCTTTAAAAGTCTGTAAATAAAAACAGTGTAAACCCAGAACGAGTGGAACTTGATGTGATTCAAACTGGATTAAGCTCAGAATGTGACAAACTGAGCCTCAGACACACCAGAGGCTCAAACACATTTATTATTGTGTTTACGTCATGTTTGAGCAAATTATCATCAACTCTTTGCATTTTTGACGAAAAACAATCCAGATTTATGGGTTTTACTGGAAAATACTCACAGAAATGTTGAGCCCACAATCATTTTTCATTTGATCTACAGATATCAGAATCAGAATCGGTTTATTGTCATTGTCAAAATTTACAAACAGGAACTTGCTTCGGCGTAACATAAAACAATGAATAAAATACAATAAAATATATAAAAGAGGCATGCATAAGTAATAATATATTAGATACTATTCCAGAAATTAGATTCTGTTGAAGCTAAAATACAGTTTTAAGGTGAAACTTTACAGGAAAAACACTTTTTTTAATTTTTTATTTCTTGTTTTGTTCACTTTTCTGTCTCGTCTGGACTTTCAAACTTGTCCAATTTGCTCCTGATGTTTGATTCTTCCATTGAATCCACTTCATCCATAGATTTCTCTGACATTGTTTTCTTCAAATGCATTTTTAAAGATCATTAAAGTCGATCCACACAAACTGTACAATCTGGACTCAACACATTTAGACCAAACAAGGATTTAAGATCAGACTCTGACAAGCATTTATGGAAGTTTTATGGGTTTTTTTTTAAATGCGGCGAAATTTGAATTTTTAGGACCATTTTCAGTCAGATCTAATTTACTCAAAAACTAAATAATAAATCCAAATCCTCTCTGTACATTTTTATAACTAATATGTGACAAAATGAACCAAGAAATGTAAACCTGGTTCTGTCCATTTTTCAGATTTAAATGTTGGTTTTTTGTTGGTTTTTTTATGTTTTCGGCCGTTGACCTGCAGCGTCTCGCCTTAAACTGCACGTTCTTGTAAAAACTTCAGTGCATTTATTGAAATTTACACTGAATTTGACAATAAGGATCTTAAAACAGTAAAATCAGTGTTTGTGTCTTTTATTTTTACTTTTCTCACACAGTTCTATGGATCACACACATTTGTATTTAAGTGTGTCTGGGGCTGTGCAGTGATGGTGCTCTTATTTAATCTATGTTTGTCTTTGTCATAAAATGCATCGTAATAAAAATAAATACATAAAAACACACAGAAAAGACAAGAAGCATCAAAACTCAAGCTCAGGTTTGTGTTCAAATGGAATAAAACGCAATAATCATGAAAGATCACGTGAAAAACGGAAAAATCTGTTGAATACGTTTCATTTTTTGCTCCAGAGACAGATGTTTTTTCCACATTTTCCCTTTAAAAAACAAGCCCGTGCTGCTGCAGAGGGCCGCACCTGCCACCAGAGGGCGCCACAGGGTTAATGGCTCATGTCCTTACGGTAGTTTAGCATTAAAGGGCGTGTGACGGGTTTTTATCATTTTCTAGTTTTGACTTTATTTGGTGGAATAAAACCTGTCGTGAACATAAATGATAGTTTTACCCAAATCAAGAGTCAGTTTGTGAAGAAAAGTTGAAAAATATGTTGAAGAGTTCCAAAACACGATGACGTCACTCTACGGAGACTCACCAGGGACAATTTACAACCAACAAACACATTTTCCTGATCCTTTAAACATGAATTCGTCCAAATAAAGGCGTTCCTATGTGTTTTTATTTGTCAAATAATAATTTCTGTGACATTAGAGGAGTTTTCACCCGGTGTACGACATGGTTTCTAGGCAACGGTTACAGAATTCCCCAGCGTGATGTCATGATTTACAACTAGGAAGTGAAAATTTAAACCTAAAAAACTGACAAACTGGGATAAAAATGGTTTTCTTTTTAACACAATCTTGAATATAATGATCTTAACTGTGTTTTAGTGAAATGAGCGCTTGAACCTGTCAGAGGCCCTTTAAATCAGTGAATGGTAGTGTTGTACAGTTTATATGTTTTACTACAGGCACCTGAGAGGGACAAAAATATGATTAAGGCAATAATAAAATAATCTGTAATAATAATCACTAGAGGTGTGGGATTTGGTGATAAAATCCATGCTCTTTCCTGTTACCGGCTTTTATCGTCAAACCGTCACATTGTGAATCAGTGTTTTCTCCTGAACGAGCAACAACGAGTTAAATGTGTTTTTGAGTTTTAACGAAACGTGGACTGAGCATAAAACGTGCAGAAATCTGACTTTAAACCCTTGTTTGAAGATTACGCTGATGTTTATGTCTCTGTTTCTGCTTTAAAGGGCCTATGACAGGTTTAAAGGGCCTATGACAGGTTTAAAGGGCCTATGACAGGTTTAAAGGGCCTATGACAGGTCGGACACTCATTTGACAAAAATGCAGTTAAGATAAATATGTTTCAAATTGTGTTAAAAACTTCACACATTTCAGTGCAGTTTAGCAATTTTTAGGTTTTTTGTCTCACTTCCTGGTTGTAAATGATGACATCACACTAGGAAATTACCATAGCAACCGTCCCGTACAGTGGGCCAAAACTCCTCAGACGTCACAGATTTATTTATTTTACAAACAAAAATACTGTGAACACCTTTATTTTGTTGAATTCACGTATAAAGGTTCAAAAAAGTAATTTATTTTGTGTAAATTATGTATAACCTTTGTCTCCCCAGTGTGATGTCATCAATCTGTTTACTTCCTGTAATTTTGAACAGATTTTTCAACTTTTCTCCACAAATAGCTGCTTGATTAGCATTAAACTATATTTTATATTTATAACAAGTATTAATGCACTGAATAAAGTCAAAATTAGAAAATCATAGAAACCTGTCATAGGCCCTTTAAGTGAAGTCAATAGACATTAATTGCTCTAATTTTGTTGATCTGCAAAACAACATCTGTGATATTATCATTTTTATATGTTTCTCATCTTTTAAATCTATTGAAATAACAACAATATTGTGACGTTAATATTTACGCACATCCCACATCCATAGAAACAGTGTCACTCTTGTCTTGTATCATTTATGTTTCATGATCGTTATTATTATTTAGTAAAAAGACGAATGTTTCCCAAGGTTCAAACTTTTAGAGTACATTCAGCGTGTTAATGAACCTTTTTCAGACCTCACTTTACCGTGGTACTAGCTTGATTTTTACCGAGAGGAAAAAACGTCAAAGATCCTCTATGACATGCAAGAGTGCTTACTCTGCGCTAAAACAAAATGATCCTTAAAAGGTGAGGATGTCTCACTCACAATTTTATCCAAACATTTTTTAACAGTTTGCACTATGAAATTAACATATTTATATAGTGAGAATTAACTTATTTATATAACTTTTAACAACTTATTAACCTTATGAAATAACCAATGTCTTTTAACCCAAAGACATGACAACATCTATTTTTTACATTAGTCCTTACAGTTCCTGTCTGAAAGATACTCGATCCTCTGAGGTTGTACCTGGTCTCTCTTGGTTTGAAAATCCACTTAAAATCCACTTTATTTGTATAGCGCGTTTTATAAAAAGAACTGTTTCCAAAGTGCTGCACAGACACAAACATAAAATGGCAAAACAAAAATATATAATAACAACTCCATTTGATCTTACGGCTTGTAAGCACGGTGGCAGAGCGGTTAGAGCTTCTGCCTCCCAATAAGGAGATCGGGGTTCGAATCCTGGACCACCCCAACATCACACGATCTCTCTGGGTGGAGTCTGCATGTCCTCCCCGTGTTACCGTGGGTTCTCTCCGGGTTCTCCGGCTTCCTCCCACCGTCCAAAGACATGACTGTGTAGGTTAATTGGCAACTCTAAATTGCCCCCAGTGTGTGAATGTGAGAGTGAATGGTTGTCTGTCCATGTCTGTCTGTGTGTGAATGAATGAGAGTGAATGTGGGACAACAGATGGAAATTAGCCCAAGGCTACAATCTGGTGTGTTTACAGCATGTATATCATGTATGTTCATTAACATGCACTGTCCCAACCAAATAAAAAAAAATAATAATAAAATCAGTCAAATCAAATCCAAGCAAAATAATAAAACCATAAAATAGAAATAAATTAATAGAATAAATAAATTAAAATGATAAAACAGAGGACCGCACAACTCACGCGGTGTTAAAAGCCAGAGAATAAAAGTGGGTCTTAAGATGAGAATTAAAACACTCCTCTGTGGGGGCCGTTCAGACCTGGGGGGCGGAGCGTTCCAGAGTTTGGGGCCAACCACAGAGAAGGCCCCGCCCCCTGGTTCTAAGTCTGGTCTTAGGCCCCATGAGCTGGAGCCTGCCCTCGGACCTCAGAGCGCGGGGGCGATACATTTGGATGAGGTCCGAGATGTTCTGTGAGGCCGGTCCATTTAAAGCTTTAAAAACAAACAATAACATTTTAAAATTAACTCTAAAATGAACAGGAAGCCAGTGCAAAGATGCTAAAATCGGAGTTATATGCTCTTGTTTTCTGGTTTCCCTGGCTGAAGTCACTGAGGTGGTTGCTCCTTGGTGGCAAGGCTCCGGGGGTGGATGAGATCCGCCCTGAGTATCTTAAGTCTCTGGATGTTGTGGGACTGTCTTGGTTGACACGTCTCTGCAACATCGCGTGGCGGTCTGGGACGGTACCCCTGGACTAGCAGACCGGGGTGGTGGTCCCTTTGTATTAAAAGGGGGACTGGAGGGTGTGTTCCAACCACAGGGGGGTCACACTCCTCCCGGTAAGGTCTATTCCAGGGTACTGGAGAGGAGAATCCGACCGATAGTCGAACCTTGGATTCAGGAGGAGCCTGTGGTTTTCGTCCTGGTCGTGGAACACTGGACCAGCTCTATACTCTCCATTGGGTGCTCGAGGGGTTCATGGGAGTTTGCCCAACCAGTCCACATGTGCTTTGTGGATCTGGAGAAGGCATTTGACCGTGTGCCCCGGGGCGCCTTGTGGGGGGTGCTCCGGGAGTATGGGGTCCGGGGCCCTTTGCTAAGGGCTGTCCGGTCCCTGTACGACCGGAGCAGGAGCTGTGCTGCCGGCAGTAAGTCAGACCTGTTCCCAGTGCATGTTGGACTCCGCCAGGGCTGCCCTTTGTCACCGGTTCTGTTCATAATTTTTATGGACAGAATTTCTAGGTGCAGTCAGGGCGTGGAGGGGTCTGGTTTGGGAACCACAGGATCTCATCTCTGCTGTTTGCAGATGATGTCGTCCTGATGCTTCCTCAAACCAGGATCTGCAGCTCTGGAACGGTTTGCAGCCGAGTGTGAAGCGGCTGGGATGAGGATCAGCACCTCCAAATCCGAGGCCATGGTTCTCGACCGGAAAAAGGTGGCTTGCCCTCTCCGGGTGGAGAGTCCTTGCCTCAAGTGGAGGAGTTCAAGTATCTCGGGGTCTTGTTCACGAGTGAGGGAAGGATGGAGCGTGAGATTGACAGGCGGATCGGTGCAGCGTCTGCAGTGATGCGGGCGCTGTATCGGACCGTTGTGGTGAAGAGAGAGCTGAGTCGAAAGACGAAGCTCTCGATTTACCGGTCAGTCTACATTCCTACCCTCACCTGGTCATGAGCTCTGGGTAATGACCGAAAGGACGAGATCGCGGATACAAGCGTCAAAATGAGCTTCCTCCGCCGGGTGGCTGGGCGCTCCCTTAGAGATAGGGTGAGGAGCTCAGTCACACGGGAGGAGCTCGGAGTAGAGCCGCTGCTCCTCCACGTCGAGAGGAGCCAGCTGAGGTGGCTCGGGCATCTGTTCCGGATGCCTCCTGGACGCCTCCCACCCTGGGCATGTCCCACCGGGAGGCGGCCCCTGGGAAGACTGTAAGAGATTTCTTATTAAGGGCTTGTCAAAATGACACATTTCTGGTAGTAATAATGCATTTATAAGAATATGCTTACGTGTGAAATGCTAGCTACTAGAGAACCATATGCTTAGTGCAAACAATGTTGCTTTTAACCTTATATATGATGTTATGCTTGACCTGTTTTTCGTTTCTCTTAATGGTCAAGAGCAGCTGTTGCTTCCTGCCCTGCAAGGTTGTCGGGGACAACAGGGGTATGTTAACATATACTGCAAGGTTGTGGAAAAACAGAGGTATGTTGACATATGTTGCGAGGTTGTGGAGCAACAGATATATATTGACCTATGTTTGTTTAAGACTGAATAAAAGGCAGGGGAGGTGAGAGGCAAGTTGGAAGAGGCTGCAGAAAGTTGAACAGAGCGTCACTTCTGCTGGTGGGACGAGCCGATGCGCCACTTACTCTTCCCTGTGCAAGTAAAAACTTGAGACCGGTGTCTGACAATTTGTTTAATTCTCAATTGGGTAGAAGGTTGTTCTCTCAGACTGTCTAGGTTTAATTGTCTGTGTGATAATTTCCTGACAGAAATTGGTCCTTCGAGCCAGATGGAGAAGCGTCCCATGGAGGATAATCGACGACAGCTGAAGAATCTCTGCGCAGAGTAACACGAAGACCACCGTTTCAAGTGGCCAGTTGATCCTCCTTATCCTCTCCGGCGACAAAAACCTCCATCTAACCGGATTTGAAAGAGACAACCATACAGGTCAGACATAAGTTAACTTAAAGTATGAATGTCGTGAGAGTGTGATTGGTAAAGAAGTCTCATCAGATAAATGAGTTCACCTCAAACTTACAGTTTGAAGGTTGCTCATTAAAGTGGATGAAAGACTAATTTACATGAGGGATTTTAGGCTTGTTCAGTGGAACGTTCAGTGGAAATCTCTGACTGTGTATTAGTACACCCAGTTATGACCGGTTCATGATAGAGTGAACTAGAAGCTTGTCATAAGGGTCAGACATTTTAAACCCAGTAAACACTTCTCTGAAGGAAAACGTGGCAAAATAATTATGACGAAACCAAAAGAAAAATCATATACTGTAATTAAGATTAAAGAACAGTTGCCCCGGGGTTGGACCTTTGGAATAGGTTTTTGTGTTGTTCGTATGATTAAAGTTGCAGCTAAAGTTGAGGTTAAGGTATACTTTTTGATCCCTCTTGGGGGATTGTAAGGGTTTTTGAGTACTCGAGTGTGGTTCGGCCGTTTGTTTTTCTGTGTGTTGATCTGAGTTGTGTGTGTGTTTTGTTTTTTTCATTTTGAGGCTGGTTCTCACGAAGCCTATGGTTTGAATGGAGTTTTAGGAGTTGTGTTCATCATCAGGGTTAAAGAAGGACTTCGGAGAGTGCAGTATTTTGGGGGGCGGAGCTATTGGCTCCTCCTGTGTGTGTGTGAGTTGGAGGAGGAGTTAAGGAAGAGTGCATGGGTTAATATAGGGACCATAGGACAGGATTGAATGCTGGGTAGAGTTTTGTCAAACATAAATAGTAATATTAAATATATAAATAAAATTATAAATTGGTTCCTGAATTGGGTGTTATTATTGTAAACTATAATGCAACATAAAAAAGGGGAAGTTGTATTGTCTTCCTTCTTGTGTTGGTCCAGGTGCACATGGCCCTCCACAATGAATGAAACAAAACTGAACAATGTATCAGAGACATAACCTTACTTCAGGAAGGTTTCAAATTAAATGGAGAAGAAAGGTGCTCACTTCTAAAATCTACATTTGGCCTAAAATGGGGACTGGTGTCTCGATATTATGAGCCATGAGACAACGACGACATTAGAGGGTGGGACACCATATTAAACTATTTGTTGGCACCTAATGGATTCTTTGCACAAGCACAAAGAATTTTTCAAAAAAAGCAAATTATGTAGCTATTCAACAATGTAAAGAAAGAGACAATGAATCTGTAGTAGAATTTTCGCTCAGAATGAGAGAAGTATTTAAAATTAATAGTGGCATCCCTGAAAATGATAAAGTAAATTCTGCATTTCAACAACAATTAAAAACAGTAACTTTAAATGGATTTCAGACGGGAATTCAAGAATGGTTAAAAAAGAACTCTGTAGGACTTCCTACTGCAAGTATGGCAGATTTTAATACTTGGGCTACGCATGCTGAAGGCGTGATTCGCGATAAACAAAAGAAAAAGGCCAGCTCAGTTCTATTGACTGAAACTGAAGCGGCAGTTTATGATTTTGGCCAACAAAACCAAGGAGGCCAAAACAGACCATACAAAGGACAAAATAGGAAAAAAATAATAATAATAAGATACGAAGATCAGAAGGAAATTGATTGAAGAGAAGGCAATTGTTATATATGCCACAAAAAAGGACATCTCGCACGAGACTGTCACCAAAAGAAGAATAGGGATTCAGAACGTGATAGACAGATGAATGGGAGGAAGAGGAAGTAGTAGATGAAATATATTTAGCCGCAGACGAAGTGTACAAAACCAAACCACACGTCACATTAGCAGTAAACGGTAAACCTATGTTATTTTTAGCGGACTCCGGAGCAGACAGAACCATAATTAAACACATAGACGGATTTAAAGCCAGTACAGAAAAAGTTTGAGTATTAGGAGCTAGTGGTAAAATTACTATAGCACCAAATGTACCTAATCCACATACATTGCTCAATTCTATCTCACCAGAAGCAAAATTCTTCTCTGTCATTGACTTGAGCAATGCATCTTTTAGCATCCCATTGGATGAGGACTCGAGTGTGTGGTTTAGATTTACCTACCAAGGCAAAAAATATGCTTTACGGACACTGTCAGAAACCAGACGAAAAGCAATTTTATCAGCTCCAAAATCCCAGACAAAGAAACAAATAATGTTGGTTTTGGGCCTGATAAATTACTGTAGACAGTGGGTAATAGATTATGCCATGTTGACAAGACCACTCCAAGACTTGATACATACAGGCGAAATGAAACTTACAGACAAAATAATATGGACTGCAGAAACAGATGAAGTTTTTGAAAAAGTAAAAGCTACATTGGCAGCTACCACTGTACTGGCACTTCCAAACTATGAAAAATACTTTTTTTTTTTTTTCAAATGGAAACAGGCGGATGCAGCAGCAAAACAAGTTGCCACTGGTACAGAGACATTGACTATAAATACATCTCCACAACCACATGACGACATTCTACGATCAAGCTCAAGCATTGGACCAAGAGAAACAACTTTGGCTACAAAAAGGAGCAAAAGAGATAGATGGACTTTTTATAGGACCCGATAATAAACCATGGCTATCCAGATCCATGTTTAAATGGGAAGTTGAAGTGACACACGGGCGGTGCCATGTGTCAACAGGAGGGATGATTAGACTGGTAGACATATATCATAACACTTATGGTTTTAATACCTATTCAATTTTTTTTGTAGACAGTTTTTGACATGCATAAAACATACATGCATATTCTCCCTGCAGACGACAGACTTTGAGTCCTTTTGAAATGTTATATGGAAGAAACTATACTCTACCAGACTTAAAACCCATCATCGCTCAACCAGATGAGTCTGAAGATCTAGTAACACATATGCGAAAATTGTTTGAAATGAAGGAAACAAGAAGAACACATAATCTGCCCGAAGGCAATTGTTCCCCATTGCAGGTGATGAGACCAGGAGACACGGTGTTCATCAAAGTCATATAAAAGAAAGAACTGGACCAGTCCTCGGTGGGAAGGGCCTCATCGAGTGCTGCTAACCACACCTACCGCTGTCAACGTAGAAGGACGCTTCTCCTGGGTGCATCTATCACACTGCAAACTTCTAAACATTCTGACGCCAGAACCATCGCAACATTAGACTCTTCTAGACGCAGGACTTCTTTTGTATCCTGTGACGACAACGATGTTCTTACAGTAGCAAATACTGGGCATCGCGACGAGGAAAAAGGTGTTTTTACAGTAATTCTTACTGGACACCCTACGTTGATCTACAATCAAGATGGAAGATGCTGATATGAAGAAACAGAGACATGAGAAAGACTATCTCATCAAAGAAGCCAACCTCCTCCACAGGCCGTGGACAAAAGAACTTTGGTCAAGATTCATGTTGAAGTTTCTATCCCCAGTGTTGGCTGTACTGATATTGTTTGTCTTTTCGTTACCTGTATATTCTCTTGTTTACATTTAAAAGTCCAGAATATGGTTCAAGCTAATATAATCAATATCCTGAACTCTGAGACCACGTATGCAAAATTACTCAGTACACAAGAATTTGGAGAAAATTATGATGATTATGATGTTGACCAGCTTTGAAAAACTACAGAGTATAAATGTCGTGTTACAACTAAACCTACTTAGTAGAGCGTTGTAATGCTGATGTGACAGAGACTTTGTAGTGCTTTTCTATGATTATTGTTGTTGTTTTTTTATGTTTATTTTGACAAACAGGAGGGAAATGTAAGAGATTTCTTATTAAGGGCTTGTCAAAATGACACATTTCTGGTAGTAATAATGCATTTATAAGAATATGCTTACGTGTGAAATGCTAGCTACTAGAGAACCATATGCTTAGTGCAAACAATGTTGCTTTTAACCTTATATATGATGTTATGCTTGACCTGTTTTTCGTTTCTCTTAATGGTCAAGAGCAGCTGTTGCTTCCTGCCCTGCAAGGTTGTCGGGGACAACAGGGGTATGTTAACATATACTGCAAGGTTGTGGAAAAACAGAGGTATGTTGACATATGTTGCGAGGTTGTGGAGCAACAGATATATATTGACCTATGTTTGTTTAAGACTGAATAAAAGGCAGGGGAGGTGAGAGGCAAGTTGGAAGAGGCTGCAGAAAGTTGAACAGAGCGTCACTTCTGCTGGTGGGACGAGCCGATGCGCCACTTACTCTTCCCCGTGCACGTAAAAACTTGAGACCGGTGTCTGACAATTTGTTTAATTCTCAATTGGGTAGAAGGTTGTTCTCTCAGACTGTCTAGGTTTAATTGTCTGTGTGATAATTTCCTGACAAAGACCCAGGACACACTAGAGGGACTATGTCTCTCTGGCCTGGGAATGCCTCGGGATCCCTCCGGAGGAGCTGGAGGAAGTGTCTGGGGTGGGGGAAGTCTGGGAGTCCCTGCTTAGACTGCTGCCCCCACAACCCGGCCCCGGATAAGCGGAAGAAGATGGATGGATGGAAATTGTGAGTTAACCAAACCTTGACGTCACTAAGACATTCCAAGAGAGGTGTCAGGGGCAGGAGCTATGTTTTTTGAGTGGCAGGTAGATTTGGCAATCATCCGCGTAGAAGTGATATTGTATGCCATGTTTTTTAAAGATTTCACTCAGAGGGAGAAGGTACAGTGCAAAGAGAAAGGGTGCGAGGATTGAACCCTGGGGGACTCCGCAGGTCAGAGGGACGGTGGACCGAGCAGCATCTCCCACTGAGGAAGGACCTGAACCAGGGCCGTCCCCCTGGCACCAACACAGTTTTCCAAACGATTTAAAAGAGTTGTGTGGTCAATTGTGTCAAAGGCCGCAGTCAAGTCTAAAAGCACTAAAATGGCAGAATCACCAGAATCAGTCACTAAAAACAGGTCATTAAAAACCTTTAAAATTGCAGACTCTGTGCTGTGCAATGCTTTATCGCCCGATTGGAAGATGTCAAAAGTGCCATGTGCTTCTAGAAATGACTGGAGCTGTAAGAGGACACACTTCTCCAGAATCTTGGCAATAAAGGGAAGTTTGGATATCAGCCTATAGTTGGAGACAACAGACGTGTCCAGACCGGGTTTTTTTTACCAGAGGTTCACAGTCCAAAGTTACAGGCTCAAAGTTAAAAAGCACATGTGAGCAGATCATGTTGGGTGAAGGATTGGACAGGGTGATAACAATATTTGCCCTAATGTCAAATCAAATCAAATCAATTTATGTTTCTAATGCCCAAAATCACAACAACAGTTGCCTCGATGGGCCACAGGTCAAAGCAGTTCAGATAACTGTCCCAGAATGCCCCTGTCCTTTGACCCTCCTTCAGGAAAAACTACAAAAAACCTCACGGGAAAAAGTATAAACCTCAGGAGAACCACAGTGAAGGAGAGATCCTACTCCCACGGACGGACAGGCTGCAGATGAACTAGGACTGACATCCACTTGGACTGAACCAGAACCACTCAAGAGGGAGGAGGCTTTAAAGAGTTCCTCCAGGCGGACGAGGAGCAGTCCACCAGTGTAGAGAGATCCTCCAGCAGGAGATGAGGAACAGTTCATCTAAAGTAGATGGAGTTGTCCAGGCGGATGGCGCATAGATCCTCTAGTTTAGAGATCGATCCTCCAGACAGATGGGGGGGGCTGAAACAGTCTCCACTCCCAGGGGGAAGTGGAGAGAAAGAGAAACATGTGAACAGCAATGAACAGACTACAGTTGAAGTAATATTAAATATTGTTGATGGTAAAGTAGAAGAACCAGAGGATAGTGTTCAGCTCCATACTTCTCCAGCAGAGTTGCTCCAAGGGCAGCGGAGCTAAACTTCACTGACTTCTGTTGAGTTTAGAATCAAAGTCAAACTCCTCCTCTGGACCTATTCACCTTATTCCAGAAGTTTTCGTGGGCACCGCCATCTTGTTTCTGTTTCAGTATTTCTCAAACTGTGGTACATGTACCACTGGTGATATGCAAACTTCTTCTGGTGATACGTGGACACCTCCACATTGTCATGTTTACTTCATTTCATGTACTTCCTTTAGTAAATTTCCAGTTAAATTTTCTGTGGCAATTGTGTATTCCTTCCTGGCATATGCCCAATTTAACCTGAAATTGTCCTGTTCTAGTCCAAATATTTGATTTGGTGGTACTCAGATAAGCCAAATATTTTCTTTGGTGGTACTTGGGGTATAAAGTTTGAGAACCACTGTATTCGTTTATATGAAGCAGACAAGCTCAACGGAAAATCAGTTCTACACAGACTAAAAGGCCGTTTTCAGGCTCCAGGAAATCAGAGATGTGTTGTTGCTTGTGTTCATTAAACATTTTACACAAATCGTTCTACTTTATATAGTCTATATCTAACTTTATATGTTTTAGCGGCGAGACTTTTTCGCTCGCCGCTTGTGCAAACGGTGTTCTCGTCAAACAGAAGTGCATTTACAACAGGAGTGTGATCTGTGGCAAAAAGAGGAAAAGTGGGCGGGGCCGAATAAGGTGAATAAAGACATAAAAGTTATGGCCCCATCTGATCTTGAAGATATGATAGTCGGGTTAGGGTCCAATTTTACATTTACAGCAGCTGATTATTTTATTTTATCAGCCGTGGACAATCAGAAGAAATGAAAGAAAAAGCACGATGTTGGATGACCTGATGGTTAAATAAAAAGGGATAAAAATGAGAAGACGTAGAAAAAAAGCAGTGCATGTGTAGTGTAAAGTGGAGGAAATGTTGCTTTAGATTCTATTTCTTTGTGAACACGTGCAGCTGGATCTGTGCGTGATTGATTTGTTCTTTCGATGCTTACTCAAGATCTTGAAAGTAATAAAACACAACAACAACAACCAGAAGGGTAACCAGCGGCTTTAACTTTCCACTACATCTCAAGGTGCATTGTGGGAGTAAACAACTTTTTCCTGGACATTCAGACACCAGCAGTGAATGGCGTGATCATGGATAGTGCCCTTTGAACAGAACCATAATCAGATTTATTGCCTTTGATGAGCGGAGCGCCCCCTGGAGACATGAGGAGCAGCAGAGCGCCCCCTGGAGACATGAGGAGCAGCAGAGCGTCCCCTGGAGAGTGTGTATGTCCGGTCTCTCTCCTGTGTCCCGCTCGGTCCCCTCTGGCCCGTGTGTGTCCTTCTGTCTCCCTCTCATGTCCCGCTCGTTCCCCTCTGGCCCATGTGTGTCCTGTCTCTTTCCTCTGGCCCGTGTGTGTCCCTCTTGTGCCCCTCTGGCCCATGTGTGTCCTCCTGTCTCCCTCTCATGTCCCTCTCGTTCCCCTCTGGCCCGTGTGTTCCGTTCGTTCCCCTCTGGCCCATGTGTGTCCTCCTGTCTCCCTCTCGTGTCCCTCTCGTGTCCCATGCACTTCAGTACGAGTCCCGTGTCCACGTGGCCCGTCCCGCTGAGAGAGAGTGAAGCGCGGGGTGGGTTTACCCAACCCTCAGGTCTGGCTCCTGTAATGTTGGCGTCCTGGTGATAACAGATCTGAACCTGAGAAATAATGCTTTGAAACAAATTATTCAGACTAAATCATTTTTTTAAATGTCGGGGACTTGAGGTTTTTCCTTCCTGTCTTTCTCTGTCGCGCTCCTGCAGCTCAGGGACAGGAGCCGCGAGGGACGGAAGACACAGGTGAAACAGCACACAGTTTGTGTTCAGAGGGAGTCTCTACATGTTGTAGAGAACTATATTTATGTATTATTAAAATCTGACTCATATTAACAGAGAAACAGGTTTAAGTAGAAAATGAATGAAGGTAGAATGTTGGCTGTGGAGAGGGCCCCAGCCCTTCATACACCGTCCCAATGAGGGGGGCCTCCGAGGTCTGATTGGCTGGTATCGGAAAATGGGCATTTTATGCATGTTTCCGAGTGCTCTCACACTGGTGGCCAAAAAACCTGGCTTCAACAAGATGATTATGTCAGACTAAAGGAGTCATGTGACCCTTCAGGCTGCAGGAGGCTGTGGTCTCCCACACAGTTTACTCCTGAGGCCTAAAAATAATAAAGTGTCACTCATTTGAAAGCCTCATTCTATCAATGAGCTGCTCAAACTGGAGAAACCAAAAGGACGTTTTATTCATAATAATCTATGGACCTCCTGGTCCTTATTCACAGTTTGTGACAGAGTTCAAACCTAGTGTTAGACTGGGACAATACTGTGGTGGTTGGAGATTTCAACATTCACATGAATGAAAATTATTGCCTCAGCAATGCCTTTAGTGCTTTATTTATTTATTTATTTATTTAACATTTCCAAGAGGAAAAAACCCCTTGAGATGAATCATCTTGTTTTCGAGGGGGTCCTCAGGTTAAACAAGTTAAACAGCAAACAGCAGTGCCATAGCAGAACATATAACAAAGCAACATAATCATAAACAATACTTAATCAACTAACTTACACAAATACTCACACTCACACCACATACGCAAGCTCTCATATTACCCCCTCACAATACTCATTTACAGTGGTACAAATAAAACTTAATAGACAGGAAAGAATATATTAGACAGTATTAGTTTCACGCTAAATGGAAATAAACTCACTCTGGACCTGGTTCTAACTTATGGAACAGAGATCAATGACCTAAATATCTTCCCCACACCTGGACACCTCCACATTTTCATGTTTACTTCATTTAGAGCACATTTTAGTCACATTTTTTGTTCTTCCTTTAGTAAATTTCCAGTTAAATTTACTGTGGCAATTGTGTATTCCTACGTGGCATATGCCTAGTTTAACCTGAAATTGTCCTGTTATAGTCCAAATATTTTCTTTGGTGGTACTTGGGGTATAAAGTTTAAGAGCCACTGTAGTAGTTTATATGAAGCAGACGAGCTCAACGGAAAATCAGTTCTACACAGACTAAAAGGCTGTTTTCAGGCTCCAGGAAATCAGAGATGTGTTGTTGCTTGTGTTCATTAAACATTTTACACAAATCGTTCTACTTTATATAGTCTATATCTAACTTTATATGTTTTAGCGGCGAGACTTTTCCCTCGTTCGCCGTTTGTGCAAACGGCGTTCTCGTCAAACAGAAGTGCATTTACAACAGGAGTGTGATCTGTGGCAAAAAGAGGAAAAGTGGGCGGGGCCGAATAAGGTGAATAAAGACATAAAAGTTATGGCCCCATCTGATCTTGAAGATATGATAGTCGGGTTAGGGTCCAATTTTACATTTACAGCAGCTGATTATTTTATTTTATCAGCCGTGGACAATCAGAAGAAATGAAAGAAAAAGCACGATGTTGGATGACCTGATAGTTAAATAAAAAGGGATAAAAATGAGAAGACGTAGAAAAAAAGCAGTGCATGTGTAGTGTAAAGTGGAGGAAATGTTGCTTTAGATTCTATTTCTTTGTGAACACGTGCAGCTGGATCTGTGCGTGATTGATTTGTTCTTTCGATGCTTACTCAAGATCTTGAAAGTAATAAAACACAACAACAACAACCAGAAGGGTAACCAGCGGCTTTAACTTTCCACTACATCTCAAGGTGCATTGTGGGAGTAAACAACTTTTTCCTGGACATTCAGACACCAGCAGTGAATGGCGTGATCATGGATAGTGCCCTTTGAACAGAACCATAATCAGATTTATTGCCTTTAATGAGCGGAGCGCCCCCTGGAGACATGAGGAGCAGCAGAGCGCCCCCTGGAGACATGAGGAGCAGCAGAGCGCCCCCTGGAGACATGAGGAGCAGCAGAGCGCCCCCTGGAGAGTGTGTATGTCCTGTCTCTCTCCTGTGTCCCGTTCGTTCCCCTCTGGCCCGTGTGTCCCGCTCGTTCCCCTCTGGCCCGTGTGTCCCGCTCGTTCCCCTCTGGCCCGTGTGTTCCGCTCATTCCCCTCTGGCCCGTGTGTCCCGTTCGTTCCCCTCTGGCCCATGTGTCCCGCTCGTTCCCCTCTGGCCCAGGTGTCCCGTTCGTTCCCCTCTGGCCCGTGTGTGTCCCGTTCGTTCCCCTCTGGCCCGTGTGTGTCCCGTTCGTTCCCCTCTGGCCCATGTGTGTCCTCCTGTCTCCCTCTCATGTCCCTCTCGTGCCCCTCTGGCCCATGTGTGTCCGGCTCGTTCCTCTGGCCCGTGTGTGTCCCGCTCGTTCCTCTGGCCCGTGTGTGTCCCGTTCGTTCCCCTCTGGCCCATGTGTGTCCTCCTGTCTCCCTCTCATGTCCCTCTCGTTCCCCTCTGGCCCGTGTGTGTCCTGTCTCTTTCCTCTGGCCCATGTGTGTCCTCCTGTCTCCCTCTCATGTCCCTCTCGTTCCCCTCTGGCCCGTGTGTGTCCTGTCTCTTTCCTCTGGCCCATGTGTGTCCTCCTGTCTCCCTCTCATGTCCCTCTCGTTCCCCTCTGGCCCGTGTGTTCCGTTCGTTCCCCTCTGGCCCATGTGTGTCCTCCTGTCTCCCTCTCGTGTCCCTCTCGTGTCCCATGCACTTCAGTACGAGTCCCGTGTCCACGTGGCCCGTCCCGCTGAGAGAGAGTGAAGCGCGGGGTGGGTTTACCCAACCCTCAGGTCTGGCTCCTGTAATGTTGGCGTCCTGGTGATAACAGATCTGAACCTGAGAAATAATGCTTTGAAACAAATTATTCAGACTAAATCATTTTTTAAAATGTCGGGGACTTGAGGTCTTTCCTTCCCGTCTTTCTCTGTCGCGCTCCTGCAGCTCAGGGACAGGAGCCGCGAGGGACGGAAGACACAGGTGAAACAGCACACAGTTTGTGTTCAGAGGGAGTCTCTACATGTTGTAGAGAACTATATTTATGTATCATTAAAATCTGACTCATATTAACAGAGAAACAGGTTTAAGTAGAAAATGAATGAAGGTAGAATGTTGGCTGTGGAGAGGGCCCCAGCCCTTCATACACCGTCCCAATGAGGGGGGCCTCCGAGGTCTGATTGGCTGGTATCGGAAAATGGGCATTTTATGCATGTTTCCTAGTGCTCTCACACTGGTGGCCAAAGACATGATTATGTCAGACTAAAGGAGTCATGTGACCCTTCAGGCTGCAGGAGGCTGTGGTCTCCCACACAGTTTACTCCTGAGGCCTAAAAATAATAAAGTGTCACTCATTTGAAAGCCTCATTCTATCAATGAGCTGCTCAAACTGGAGAAACCAAAAGGACGTTTTATTCATAATAATCTATGGACCTCCTGGTCCTTATTCACAGTTTGTGACAGAGTTCAAACCTAGTGTTAGACTGGGACAATACTGTGGTGGTTGGAGATTTCAACATTCACATGAATGAAAATTATTGCCTCAGCAATGCCTTTAGTGCTTTATTTATTTATTTATTTATTTAACATTTCCAAGAGGAAAAAAGCCCTTGAGATGAATCATCTTGTTTTCGAGGGG
Organism: Rhinogobius similis; assembly: GCA_019453435.1. Classification (NCBI taxonomy): domain Eukaryota; kingdom Metazoa; phylum Chordata; class Actinopteri; order Gobiiformes; family Gobiidae; genus Rhinogobius; species Rhinogobius similis. The sequence goes on along the minus strand of CM033619.1, from coordinate 52,116,609 downwards.
GTCCTCAGGTTAAACAAGTTAAACAGCAAACAGCAGTGCCATAGCAGAACATATAACAAAGCAACATAATCATAAACAATACTTAATCAACTAACTTACACAAATACTCACACTCACACCACATACGCAAGCTCTCATATTACCCCCTCACAATACTCATTTACAGTGGTACAAATAAAACTTAATAGACAGGAAAGAATATATTAGACAGCATTAGTTTCACGCTAAATGGAAATAAACTCACTCTGGACCTGGTTCTAACTTATGGAACAGAGATCAGTGACCTAAATATCTTCCCCACACCTGGACACCTCCACATTTTCATGTTTACTTCATTTAGAGCACATTTTAGTCACATTTTTTGTTCTTCCTTTAGTAAATTTCCAGTTAAATTTACTGTGGCAATTGTGTATTCCTACGTGGCATATGCCTAGTTTAACCTGAAATTGTCCTGTTATAGTCCAAATATTTTCTTTGGTGGTACTTGGGGTATAAAGTTTAAGAGCCACTGTATTAGTTTATATGAAGCAGACGAGCTCAACGGAAAATCAGTTCTACACAGACTAAAAGGCCGTTTTCAGGCTCCAGGAAATCAGAGATGTGTTGTTGCTTGTGTTCATTAAACATTTTACACAAATCGTTCTACTTTATATAGTCTATATCTAACTTTATATGTTTTAGCGGCGAGACTTTTCCCTCGTTCGCCGTTTGTGCAAACGGCGTTCTCGTCAAACAGAAGTGCATTTACAACAGGAGTGTGATCTGTGGCAAAAAGAGGAAAAGTGGGCGGGGCCGAATAAGGTGAATAAAGACATAAAAGTTATGGCCCCATCTGATCTTGAAGATATGATAGTCGGGTTAGGGTCCAATTTTACATTTACAGCAGCTGATTATTTTATTTTATCAGCCGTGGACAATCAGAAGAAATGAAAGAAAAAGCACGATGTTGGATGACCTGATAGTTAAATAAAAAGGGATAAAAATGAGAAGACGTAGAAAAAAAGCAGTGCATGTGTAGTGTAAAGTGGAGGAAATGTTGCTTTAGATTCTATTTCTTTGTGAACACGTGCAGCTGGATCTGTGCGTGATTGATTTGTTCTTTCGATGCTTACTCAATATCTTGAAAGTAATAAAACACAACAACAACAACCAGAAGGGTAACCAGCGGCTTTAACTTTCCACTACATCTCAAGGTGCATTGTGGGAGTAAACAACTTTTTCCTGGACATTCAGACACCAGCAGTGAATGGCGTGATCATGGATAGTGCCCTTTGAACAGAACCATAATCAGATTTATTGCCTTTGATGAGCGGAGCGCACCCTGGAGACATGAGGAGCAGCAGAGCGCCCCCTGGAGACATGAGGAGCAGCAGAGCGCCCCCTGGAGACATGAGGAGCAGCAGAGCGTCCCCTGGAGAGTGTGTATGTCCGGTCTCTCTCCTGTGTCCCGCTCGGTCCCCTCTGGCCCGTGTGTGTCCTCCTGTCTCCCTCTCATGTCCCGCTCGTTCCCCTCTGGCCCATGTGTGTCCTCCTGTCTCCCTCTCATGTCCCTCTCGTTCCCCTCTGGCCCATGTGTGTCCTCCTGTCTCCCTCTCATGTCCCTCTCGGTCCCCTCTGGCCCATGTGTGTCCTCCTGTCTCCCTCTCATGTCCCGCTCGTTCCCCTCTGGCCCATGTGTGTCCTGTCTCTTTCCTCTGGCCCGTGTGTGTCCCTCTTGTGCCCCTCTGGCCCATGTGTGTCCTCCTGTCTCCCTCTCATGTCCCTCTCGTTCCCCTCTGGCCCATGTGTGTCCTCCTGTCTCCCTCTCATGTCCCTCTCGTTCCCCTTTGGCCCGTGTGTGTCCTGTCTCTTTCCTCTGGCCCATGTGTGTCCTCCTGTCTCCCTCTCATGTCCCTCTCGTTCCCCTCTGGCCCGTGTGTGTCCTGTCTCTTTCCTCTGGCCCATGTGTGTCCTCCTGTCTCCCTCTCATGTCCCTCTCGTTCCCCTCTGGCCCGTGTGTTCCGTTCGTTCCCCTCTGGCCCATGTGTGTCCTCCTGTCTCCCTCTCGTGTCCCTCTCGTGTCCCATGCACTTCAGTACGAGTCCCGTGTCCACGTGGCCCGTCCCGCTGAGAGAGAGTGAAGCGCGGGGTGGGTTTACCCAACCCTCAGGTCTGGCTCCTGTAATTTTGGCGTCCTGGTGATAACAGATCTGAACCTGAGAAATAATGCTTTGAAACAAATTATTCAGACTAAATCATTTTTTAAAATGTCGGGGACTTGAGGTTTTTCCTTCCCGTCTTTCTCTGTCGTGCTCCTGCAGCTCAGGGACAGGAGCGCAAGGGACGGAAGACACAGGTGAAACAGCACACAGTTTGTGTTCAGAGGGAGTCTCTACATGTTGTAGAGAACTATATTTATGTATTATTAAAATCTGACTCATATTAACAGAGAAACAGGTTTAAGTAGAAAATGAATGAAGGTAGAATGTTGGCTGTGGAGAGGGCCCCAGCCCTTCATACACCGTCCCAATGAGGGGGGCCTCCGAGGTCTGATTGGCTGGTATCGGAAAATGGGCATTTTATGCATGTTTCCGAGTGCTCTCACACTGGTGGCCAAAAAACCTGGCTTCAACAAGATGATTATGTCAGACTAAAGGAGTCATGTGACCCTTCAGGCTGCAGGAGGCTGTGGTCTCACACACAGTTTACTCCTGAGGCCTAAAAATAATAAAGTGTCACTCATTTGAAAGCCTCATTCTATCAATGAGCTGCTCAAACTGGAGAAACCAAAAGGACGTTTTATTCATAATAATCTATGGACCTCCTGGTCCTTATTCACAGTTTGTGACAGAGTTCAAACCTAGTGTTAGACTGGGACAATACTGTGGTGGTTGGAGATTTCAACATTCACATGAATGAAAATTATTGCCTCAGCAATGCCTTTAGTGCTTTATTTATTTATTTATTTATTTATTTAACATTTCCAAGAGGAAAAAACCCCTTGAGATGAATCATCTTGTTTTCGAGGGGGTCCTCAGGTTAAACAAGTTAAACAGCAAACAGCAGTGCCATAGCAGAACATATAACAAAGCAACATAATCATAAACAATACTTAATCAACTAACTTACACAAATACTCACACTCACACCACATACGCAAGCTCTCATATTACCCCCTCACAATACTCATTTACAGTGGTACAAATAAAACTTAATAGACAGGAAAGAATATATTAGACAGCATTAGTTTCACGCTAAATGGAAATAAACTCACTCTGGACCTGGTTCTAACTTATGGAACAGAGATCAATGACCTAAATATCTTCCCCACACCTGGACACCTCCACATTTTCATGTTTACTTCATTTAGAGCACATTTTAGTCACATTTTTTGTTCTTCCTTTAGTAAATTTCCAGTTAAATTTACTGTGGCAATTGTGTATTCCTACGTGGCATATGCCTAGTTTAACCTGAAATTGTCCTGTTATAGTCCAAATATTTTCTTTGGTGGTACTTGGGGTATAAAGTTTAAGAGCCACTGTAGTAGTTTATATGAAGCAGACGAGCTCAACGGAAAATCAGTTCTACACGGACTAAAAGGCCGTTTTCAGGCTCCAGGAAATCAGAGATGTGTTGTTGCTTGTGTTCATTAAACATTTTACACAAATCGTTCTACTTTATATAGTCTATATCTAACTTTATATGTTTTAGCGGCGAGACTTTTCCCTCGTTCGCCGTTTGTGCAAACGGCGTTCTCGTCAAACAGAAGTGCATTTACAACAGGAGTGTGATCTGTGGCAAAAAGAGGAAAAGTGGGCGGGGCCGAATAAGGTGAATAAAGACATAAAAGTTATGGCCCCATCTGATCTTGAAGATATGATAGTCGGGTTAGGGTCCAATTTTACATTTACAGCAGCTGATTATTTTATTTTATCAGCCGTGGACAATCAGAAGAAATGAAAGAAAAAGCACGATGTTGGATGACCTGATGGTTAAATAAAAAGGGATAAAAATGAGAAGACGTAGAAAAAAAGCAGTGCATGTGTAGTGTAAAGTGGAGGAAATGTTGCTTTAGATTCTATTTCTTTGTGAACACGTGCAGCTGGATCTGTGCGTGATTGATTTGTTCTTTCGATGCTTACTCAAGATCTTGAAAGTAATAAAACACAACAACAACAACCAGAAGGGTAAAGTAGAAAGTACAAAAATGGGCACAGACAGCGGCTTTAACTTTCCACTACATCTCAAGGTGCATTGTGGGAGTAAACAACTTTTTCCTGGACATTCAGACACCAGCAGTGAATGGCGTGATCATGGATAGTGCCCTTTGAACAGAACCATAATCAGATTTATTGCCTTTGATGAGCGGAGCGCCCCCTGGAGACATGAGGAGCAGCAGAGCGCCCCCTGGAGACATGAGGAGCAGCAGAGCGCCCCCTGGAGACATGAGGAGCAGCAGAGCGCCCCCTGGAGAGTGTGTATGTCCTGTCTCTCTCCTGTGTCCCGTTCGTTCCCCTCTGGCCCGTGTGTCCCGCTCGTTCCCCTCTGGCCCGTGTGTGTCCCGCTCGTGCCCCTCTGGCCCGTGTGTCCCGCTCGTTCCCCTCTGGCCCATGTGTCCCGCTCGTTCCCCTCTGGCCCAGGTGTCCCGTTCGTTCCCCTCTGGCCCGTGTGTGTCCCGTTCGTTCCCCTCTGGCCCGTGTGTGTCCCGTTCGTGCCCCTCTGGCCCATGTGTGTCCTCCTGTCTCCCTCTCATGTCCCGCTCGTTCCTCTGGCCCGTGTGTGTCCCTCTCGTGCCCCTCTGGCCCGTGTGTGTCCTCCTGTCTCCCTCTCATGTCCCTCTCGTTCCCCTCTGGCCCGTGTGTGTCCTGTCTCTTTCCTCTGGCCCATGTGTGTCCTCCTGTCTCCCTCTCATGTCCCTCTCGTTCCCCTCTGGCCCGTGTGTTCCGTTCGTTCCCCTCTGGCCCATGTGTGTCCTCCTGTCTCCCTCTCGTGTCCCTCTCGTGTCCCATGCACTTCAGTACGAGTCCCGTGTCCACGTGGCCCGTCCCGCTGAGAGAGAGTGAAGCGCGGGGTGGGTTTACCCAACCCTCAGGTCTGGCTCCTGTAATTTTGGCGTCCTGGTGATAACAGATCTGAACCTGAGAAATAATGCTTTGAAACAAATTATTCAGACTAAATCATTTTTTTAAATGTCGGGGACTTGAGGTTTTTCCTTCCCGTCTTTCTCTGTCGCGCTCCTGCAGCTCAGGGACAGGAGCCGCGAGGGACGGAAGACACAGGTGAAACAGCACACAGTTTGTGTTCAGAGGGAGTCTCTACATGTTGTAGAGAACTATATTTATGTATTATTAAAATCTGACTCATATTAACAGAGAAACAGGTTTAAGTAGAAAATGAATGAAGGTAGAATGTTGGCTGTGGAGAGGGCCCCAGCCCTTCATACACCGTCCCAATGAGGGGGGCCTCCGAGGTCTGATTGGCTGGTATCGGAAAATGGGCATTTTATGCATGTTTCCGAGTGCTCTCACACTGGTGGCCAAAAAACCTGGCTTCAACAAGATGATTATGTCAGACTAAAGGAGTCATGTGACCCTTCAGGCTGCAGGAGGCTGTGGTCTCACACACAGTTTACTCCTGAGGCCTAAAAATAATAAAGTGTCACTCATTTGAAAGCCTCATTCTATCAATGAGCTGCTCAAACTGGAGAAACCAAAAGGACGTTTTATTCATAATAATCTATGGACCTCCTGGTCCTTATTCACCGTTTGTGACAGAGTTCAAACCTAGTGTTAGACTGGGACAATACTGTGGTGGTTGGAGATTTCAACATTCACATGAATGAAAATTATTGCCTCAGCAATGCCTTTAGTGCTTTATTTATTTATTTATTTATTTAACATTTCCAAGAGGAAAAAAGCCCTTGAGATGAATCATCTTGTTTTCGAGGGGGTCCTCAGGTTAAACAAGTTAAACAGCAAACAGCAGTGCCATAGCAGAACATATAACAAAGCAACATAATCATAAACAATACTTAATCAACTAACTTACACAAATACTCACACTCACACCACATAATAGCTCTCATATTACCCCCTCACAATACTCATTTACAGTGGTACAAATAAAACTTAATAGACAGGAAAGAATATATTAGACAGCATTAGTTTCACGCTAAATGGAAATAAACTCACTCTGGACCTGGTTCTAACTTATGGAACAGAGATCAATGACCTAAATATCTTCCCCACACCTGGACACCTCCACATTGTCATGTTTACTTCATTTAGAGCACATTTTAGTCACATTTTTTGTTCTTCCTTTAGTAAATTTCCAGTTAAATTTACTGTGGCAATTGTGTATTCCTACGTGGCATATGCCTAGTTTAACCTGAAATTGTCCTGTTATAGTCCAAATATTTTCTTTGGTGGTACTTGGGGTATAAAGTTTAAGAGCCACTGTAGTAGTTTATATGAAGCAGACGAGCTCAACGGAAAATCAGTTCTACACAGACTAAAAGGCCGTTTTCAGGCTCCAGGAAATCAGAGATGTGTTGTTGCTTGTGTTCATTAAACATTTTACACAAATCGTTCTACTTTATATAGTCTATATCTAACTTTATATGTTTTAGCGGCGAGACTTTTCCCTCGTTCGCCGTTTGTGCAAACGGCGTTCTCGTCAAACAGAAGTGCATTTACAACAGGAGTGTGATCTGTGGCAAAAAGAGGAAAAGTGGGCGGGGCCGAATAAGGTGAATAAAGACATAAAAGTTATGGCCCCATCTGATCTTGAAGATATGATAGTCGGGTTAGGGTCCAATTTTACATTTACAGCAGCTGATTATTTTATTTTATCAGCCGTGGACAATCAGAAGAAATGAAAGAAAAAGCACGATGTTGGATGACCTGATAGTTAAATAAAAAGGGATAAAAATGAGAAGACGTAGAAAAAAAGCAGTGCATGTGTAGTGTAAAGTGGAGGAAATGTTGCTTTAGATTCTATTTCTTTGTGAACACGTGCAGCTGGATCTGTGCGTGATTGATTTGTTCTTTCGATGCTTACTCAAGATCTTGAAAGTAATAAAACACAACAACAACAACCAGAAGGGTAACCAGCGGCTTTAACTTTCCACTACATCTCAAGGTGCATTGTGGGAGTAAACAACTTTTTCCTGGACATTCAGACACCAGCAGTGAATGGCGTGATCATGGATAGTGCCCTTTGAACAGAACCATAATCAGATTTATTGCCTTTGATGAGCGGAGCGCACCCTGGAGACATGAGGAGCAGCAGAGCGTCCCCTGGAGAGTGTGTATGTCCGGTCTCTCTCCTGTGTCCTGCTCGGTCCCCTCTGGCCCATGTGTGTCCTCCTGTCTCCCTCTCATGTCCCGCTCGTTCCCCTCTGGCCCGTGTGTGTCCTGTCTCTTTCCTCTGGCCCGTGTGTGTCCTGTCTCTTTCCTCTGGCCCGTGTGTGTCCCGCTCGTTCCCCTCTGGCCCGTGTGTGTCCCGCTCGTTCCCCTCTGGCCCATGTGTCCCGTTCGTTCCTCTGGCCCGTGTGTGTCCCGCTCGTTCCCCTCTGGCCCATGTGTCCCGTTCGTTCCTCTGGCCCGTGTGTGTCCCGCTCGTTCCCCTCTGGCCCATGTGTGTCCTCCTGTCTCCCTCTCATGTCCCTCTCGTGCCCCTCTGGCCCATGTGTGTCCTCCTGTCTCCCTCTCATGTCCCTCTCGTGCCCCTCTGGCCCATGTGTGTCCTCCTGTCTCCCTCTCATGTCCCTCTCGTTCCCCTCTGGCCCGTGTGTGTCCTGTCTCTTTCCTCTGGCCCATGTGTGTCCTCCTGTCTCCCTCTCATGTCCCTCTCGTGCCCCTCTGGCCCATGTGTGTCCTCCTGTCTCCCTCTCATGTCCCTCTCGTTCCCCTCTGGCCCATGTGTGTCCTCCTGTCTCCCTCTCATGTCCCTCTCGTTCCCCTCTGGCCCATGTGTGTCCTCCTGTCTCCCTCTCATGTCCCTCTCGTGCCCCTCTGGCCCATGTGTGTCCTCCTGTCTCCCTCTCATGTCCCTCTCGTTCCCCTCTGGCCCATGTGTGTCCTCCTGTCTCCCTCTCATGTCCCTCTCGTTCCCCTCTGGCCCATGTGTGTCCTCCTGTCTCCCTCTCATGTCCCTCTCGTTCCCCTCTGGCCCATGTGTCCCGCTCGTTCCCCTCTGGCCCATGTGTGTCCTGTCTCTTTCCTCTGGCCCGTGTGTGTCCCTCTCGTTCCCCTCTGGCCCATGTGTGTCCTCCTGTCTCCCTCTCATGTCCCTCTCGTTCCCCTCTGGCCCGTGTGTCCCGCTCGGTCCCCTCTGGCCCGTGTGTTCCGCTCATTCCCCTCTGGCCCGTGTGTCCCGTTCGTTCCCCTCTGGCCCATGTGTCCCGCTCGTTCCCCTCTGGCCCAGGTGTCCCGTTCGTTCCCCTCTGGCCCGTGTGTGTCCCGTTCGTTCCCCTCTGGCCCATGTGTGTCCTCCTGTCTCCCTCTCATGTCCCTCTCGTTCCCCTCTGGCCCGTGTGTGTCCTGTCTCTTTCCTCTGGCCCATGTGCGTCCTCCTGTCTCCCTCTCATGTCCCTCTCGTTCCCCTCTGGCCCGTGTGTGTCCTGTCTCTTTCCTCTGGCCCATGTGTGTCCTCCTGTCTCCCTCTCATGTCCCTCTCGTTCCCCTCTGGCCCGTGTGTTCCGTTCGTTCCCCTCTGGCCCATGTGTGTCCTCCTGTCTCCCTCTCGTGTCCCTCTCGTGTCCCATGCACTTCAGTACGAGTCCCGTGTCCACGTGGCCCGTCCCGCTGAGAGAGAGTGAAGCGCGGGGTGGGTTTACCCAACCCTCAGGTCTGGCTCCTGTAATGTTGGCGTCCTGGTGATAACAGATCTGAACCTGAGAAATAATGCTTTGAAACAAATTATTCAGACTAAATCATTTTTTAAAATGTCGGGGACTTGAGGTTTTTCCTTCCCGTCTTTCTCTGTCGCGCTCCTGCAGCTCAGGGACAGGAGCCGCGAGGGACGGAAGACACAGGTGAAACAGCACACAGTTTGTGTTCAGAGGGAGTCTCTACATGTTGTAGAGAACTATATTTATGTATTATTAAAATCTGACTCATATTAACAGAGAAACAGGTTTAAGTAGAAAATGAATGAAGGTAGAATGTTGGCTGTGGAGAGGGCCCCAGCCCTTCATACACCGTCCCAATGAGGGGGGCCTCCGAGGTCTGATTGGCTGGTATCGGAAAATGGGCATTTTATGCATGTTTCCGAGTGCTCTCACACTGGTGGCCAAAAAACCTGGCTTCAACAAGATGATTATGTCAGACTAAAGGAGTCATGTGACCCTTCAGGCTGCAGGAGGCCGAGGAGGAGGCTGTGGTCTCACACACAGTTTACTCCTGAGGCCTAAAAATAATAAAGTGTCACTCGCTTGCCCCCTTCATTACTAATATCATTCACTCATCCTTGACTTCCGGAACTGTCCCATTGTCACTCAAAACTGCCTCTGTTACCCCTATTCTGAAAAAACCTGGATTAGATCCTAAAAACTTCAATAATCTTGAAGTTCAATAGACTTCAATAGTCTCTCTCGGTTTGAACTTCCCTTGGAGACAGTGAGGAGCAGATGGTTCTGTGTCTTATACGTCACAGCTGCAGTGTTAAGATCAACAAGATCATGCAATTGTAAGGTTTTTAATTTAATAAAAAGAGCATTTGTTGGGTCATAGTAATTAGCATAATTAACAATTCTAATGGCTTTCTTTTGTAGCAGAAAAATTGGTTGAATAATTGTTTTATAATTATTCCTCCATATTTCCACACAGTAATTAAGGTATGGAAGTATGAGAGAATTATACAATAAGTGCATAATGATTGACAAAGTATTTAATTTTGCATAATATACCAATGGTTTTTGATATTTTTGTTTTAAGTATGTTTATGTGCATTTTCCAATTTAGTTTGTCGTCTATATTGATTCCCAAAAATTTAGTTGAGAACACCCTTTCAATTTCCGCACTATCAATTTTTATGTGACATTGTTTGCTAATTTTTCCTGTTTCCAAAAATAATATATTTTGTTTTGGTCAGGTTTATTGCCAATTTATTGACATCAAACCATTTCTTCAGAGTTGTAAGTTCTATTTCAACTGTTTCCAAGAGTTGATCTAGATCTTTTCCTGAGCCGTATAGACTTGTATCATCTGAAAATAATATACAACGTATCGTAGAAAGGGTTTCATAGACCAATATACAACGTAGATAGATACATTTTACAGATATCGTTTATATATATTATGAATAGTTTTGGTCCCAGTACTGAGCCTTGGGGAAATCCATGTGTAATTCTACTGTTTTCCAAGTTTACATTATTTATGTGCACATATTGTTCTCTATTAAATAAATATCTTTTAAGCCAAGCATGAGCCATGCCCCTGACACCAAACCTCTCCATTTTGTTCAGGAGTCATGTGTGGTCGATGGTGTCAAAGGCTCAGATCTATAAAGACACCAACCGTATAATCTTTATTTTGAGACGCAGTTGCTATTTCCTCTGCCAGTTCCATCACAGCCATTGAGGTCGACCTGTTTGCTCTAAAACCATACTGTTGGTCACTTAACAAATTGTGCTTTTCTATAAAACAATCAAGTCTTTTTACAAATAATTTTTCTAAAACCTTTGAAAATTGTGGCAGTAATGAGATTGGTCTATAATTGGTAAACTGATGCCTGTCTCCACTTTTAAAGATGGGTATTACTTTTGCCGTTTTCATTTTATAAATACTTGTTAAAAAGGACTGATTACAGATATAAGTAAATGGTTCGACTATAATTTATTATTTCTTTCACCAGAGACATATCCATTTCAAAACAGTCTGTTGACCACTTATTTTTAAAAGTACTTAAAATTTCAATATTTCATTTTCATTCACACTCGCAATGAAAAACGATTTAGCAATATTAAGAACATTTCTTTCATCTGATACATAATTTAATGGTTGTGTTATTTCATTTGCTAAAGTTGGTCCGGCATTTACAAAAAAAAATATTGAATAAATTTGTTATTTCCTCAGTTTCACTTACAATTTGATTGTTTTCTGTAAAATAATTTGGATATTGCTTTGGTTTTGTTCCATATTTAATTCTTGCCAGGTTCCTTGAATGTTATGTTTGTGTTGTTCCAGTAAATTACAATAGTATAATCTTTTGCTAGTTTTAATTATTTTGATTAAATTCTTTTTATATATTTTGTATCTATATTCACTTTCTTTGGTTCTGTGTTTCATATACAATCTGTAGAGATGTTTTTTCTTGTTGTAATCTCTGGCTTTTCTTGTCTGGTTATTTCTTTATTATAATATTTATTTTTTGGACAGTGCTTGTCGTATAATATAATTATTTTGTTAATGAAGGCGTCATACCCCTCATTTGGGTCTTCTGTCAAAAAGACAGTCTGTGCAGACAGTTCAGCTTTAAATGCAGCCATGGCCTCAGGAGCTCGATGTCTTCTAAAGGTATAGAAGGGTGTATTTGGTGGGTCTTCCTTTGGTAATAATTGATGGAAGACACTGAAAACAGGTAAGTGATCACTTATATCATTAAGGAGTAATCCAGCTGTAATTTGATTACTCAGTTGATTAGTGAAGATATTGTCTATAAGTGTCGCGGTCTCTGTTGTTATTCTTGTTGGTTTAGTGATAAGTGGGAAGAAGTTGTTGCTACACATGACTGTTATGAAGTCAGTCGTTTTGATATTATTCTGGGGGTTTAGAAGATTGATGTTAAAGTCACCACACACAATATGGGACTTACTAATATTACTAAACAAGCTATCAACTTTTTGATTAAAAGTGTCTAGGCACGATCCCGGAGTTCTATACAGACAAGTAACATATACATTTTTAGATGTTTTGCCTTTAATTTCTTGTTGCATTTCAAGTTTGTACTTATGTATAGCCAGTGGCGGACTTAGCTATTTTGGGGCCCAAGGCAAACTTTTGTGAAGGGGCCCTCCTCTATGGGTACCATTACAAAATTTTATATATTATAATTATATAATATATAATTAATTTATAATTCATAATTATAATTCATTATGAATTATAATTCATTATAATTATAATTCATTTATAATTAATTTGTAATTCAATTATAATTCATTTCCATAATCCATTTGATTTAACTCATTAATGTGATTTGAGAATAAACTGCATGTCTGTTCTTGATTAGAACCACTCACAGTGACTACCCCATTCAGCTCTCCCTTTATAGCACTACCACATGCTGTATTCAACACTATATTATGACTGACTCAAAGGTGGCTATTATAGCTATGTAATTTGTCCAATGCCCATACCATATCATGTACATCCTCTTCGATATCCGTCAGTGTCACATTGTTTATGTTAGACGTGCTGGTCAAAGGCTGATGAGTCCAGGACTCGGCCCAACAGTTCCACATCAGCGGGTGTTGACACGGAGTGTGCGGGCTGGTGCTCTTCACCTCCCTCCTCTTCCCTACTGTCGTCCGGGGCCACCGGCTCATTAACAGCTACTGTTGTTGACACCGTGAAAAAGTTTGTTAACTTAGGTAGCGTGGCTACATATTTACTAGTTTGCTCGCGTTTTTTGCGTTTTTCTGCGCCGCTTGGATAAGTCCGCTTCATTTCTCGTCTTGTGTTGTCTTGTTTTGCTACCTGAGGTTACCGCCTCTATTCAACACAGCGCTACCAGGGTTGGTGACGTAACGATGATGACGAAGAGGAACAGTCCATTATCGTGTTGAGTGGAGGGGTGTCCACATTATGCATGTGTTGGGATTTTGCGTTTCAGAACACTTTTGTGAATGCCGTTTTAATTTCCTCATTGTACACACAGCGAAAACAACTGGGTACGATGATTGCGGGGAGGGAGGTTGTCAGGGGCCCCCAGTAGTAGGGGGCCCAAGGCATGTGCGGCCCCTTGCCTAATGGTAAGTCTGCCACTGTGTATAGCGCAACCCCCCTAGGGAGGCGTCCAGGAGGCATCCAGAACAGATGCCCGAGCCACCTCAGTTGGCGCCTCTCGACGTGGAGGAGCAGCGGCTCTACTCCGAGCTCCTCCCATATGACTGAGCTCCTCACCCTATCTCTAAGGGAGCGCTCAGCCACCCGGCGGAGGAAGCTCATGTCGACCGCTTGTATCCGCGATCTCGTCCTTTCGGTCATTACCCAGAGCTCATGACCATAGGTGAGGGAGGAACGTAGAATGAGGTAAATCCAGAGCTTTGTCTTTCGACTCAGCTCTCTCTTCACCACAACGGTCCGATACAGCGCCCGCATCACTGCAGACGCTGCACCGATCCGCCTGTCAATCTCACGCTCCATCCTTCCCTCACTCGTGAACAAGACCCCGAGATACTTGAACTCCTCCACTTGAGGCAAGGACCCTCCACCCGGAGAGGGCAAGCCACCTTTTTCCGGTCGAGAACCATGGCCTCGGATTTGGAGGAGCTGATCCTCATCCCAGCCGCTTCACACTCGGCTGCAAACCGTCCCAGTGCTGCAGGTCCTGGTTTGAGGAAGCATCAGGACGACATCGTCTGCAAACAGCAGAGATGAGATCCTGTGGTTCCCAAACCAGACGCCCTCCACGCCCTGACTGCGCCTAGAAATTCTGTCCATAAAAACTATGAACAGAACCGGTGACAAAGGGCAGCCCTGGCGGAGTCCAACATGCACTGGGAACAGGTCTGACTTACTGCCGGCAGCACAGCTCCTGCTCCGGTCGTACAGGGACCGGACAGCCCTTAACAAAGGGCTCCGGACCCCATACTCCCCGAGCACTCCCCACAAGGTGCCCCGGGGCACACGGTCGAATGCCTTCTCCAGGTCCACAAAACATATGTGGGCAAACTCCCATGAACCCTCGAGCACCCGATGGAGAGTATAGAGCTGGTCCAGTGTTCCACGACCGGGACGAAAACCACAGGCTCCTCCTGAATCCAAGGTTTGACTATCGGTCGGATTCTCCTCTCCAGTACCCTGGAGTAGACCTTACCGGGGAGGCTGAGGAGTGTGATCCCCCTGTGGTTGGAACACACCCTCCGGTCCCCCTTCTTATACAGAGGGACCACCACCCCGGTCTGCCAGTCCAGAGGTACCGTCCCCCGGAGCCTTGCCACCAAGGAGCTTGCCGACAACCTCAGTGACTTCAGCCAGGGTGATGGACGAGTCCGCCTCCGAGATCTCAGTCTCTACTTCCTCCTCTGAAGACGTGACAGTGGGATTGAGGAGATCCTCAAAGTATTCCTTCCACCTTCCGACATCATCCCCAGTCGAGGTCAACAGCCGTCCACCCGCACCGTAAACGGTGTTGGTGAAGCACTGCTTCCCCCTCCTGAGGCGTCGGATGGTTTGCCAGAATTTCTTTGAGGCGACCGATAGTCCTCCTCCATGGCCTCCCCGAACTCCTCCCAATCCCGAGTTTTTGCCTCTGCAACCGCCCGGGCTGCGGTGCGCTTGGCCTGCCGGTACCTGTCAGCTGCTTCAGGAGTCCCACAAGCCAGCAAGGCCCGATAGGACTCCTTCTTCAGCCTGACGGCATCCCTTACTTCCGGTGTCCACCACCGGATTCGGGGATTGCCGCCGCGACAGGCACCAGAGACCTTGCGACCACAGCTTTGAGCCGCCGCATCGACAATGGAAATGGAGAACATGGTCCACTCGGACTCCATGTCTCCAGCCTTCCCGGGATCTGGGAGAAGCTCTCCCGGAGGAGTTGAAGACCTGCTGACAGAGGGCTCTGCCAGATGTTCCCAGCAGACCCTCATGATACGCTTGGGCCTAAAGAGTCTGTCCGGCTTCCTCCCCCGCCAGCAAAACCAACTCACCACCAGGTGGTGATCGGTTGACAGCTCCGCCCCTCTCTTCACCCGAGTGTTCAAGACACGCGGCCGAAGGTCAGACACGACAACAAAGTCGATCATCGACCTCTGGCCTGTGTCCTGGTGCCACGTGCACTGATGGACCTTGTGCTTGAACATGGTGTTCGTTTTGGACAAACTGTGACTGACACAGAAGTCCAATAACTGAACACCACTCGGGTTCAGATCGGGGGGGCCGTTCCTCCCGATTACCCCTCTCCAGGTGTCACTGTCGTTGCCCACGTGGGCGTTGAAGTCCCCCAGTAGAACAACGGAGTCCCCAGACGGTGCACTGTCCAGTGCCCCTCCCAGGGACTCCAAGAAGGCCTGGTACTCTGCTTGTCCCCCACCCGAAGGCGGAGGGAGGCGACCCTCTCGTTCACTGGGGTAAACTCCAACACGTGGCGGCTGAGCTGTGGGGCTATGAGCCCACACCAGCCCGCCGCCTCTCCCCGCGGGCAACGCCAGAGAAATGGAGCGTCCAGCCCCTCTCAAGGAGACGGGTTCCAGAGCCCGGGCTGTGCTGGAGGTGAGACCGACTATATCTAGTCGGTAGCGCTCAACCTCCCACACGAGCTCAGGCTCCTTCCCCCCCAGCGAGGTGATGTTCCATGTCCCTAGAGCCAGTTTCTGTGTCCGGAGATCCGGTCGTCGAGGCCCCTGCCTTCGACTGCTGCCCGGATCTCTCCGCACCAGCCCCACCTTTATGCATATATTACATAAAAAGTCCTCCTCCATTGCCTCCCCAAACTCCTCCCAATCCCGAGTTTTTGTCCTGTTGTTTTTATGGAATATATACCTTTATGCATATATTCCATAAAAACAAAGTGTCTCTCATAATGTATCTATGTAAAGTTCTCATTTTTTGTTCTATTGCCCAACAAAAGTCAATGCAAGACAGCCAACAGTTTCCATCCATCCATCCATCCATCTTCTTCCGCTTATCCGGGGCCGGGTCGCGGGGGCAGCAGCCTGAGCAGGGACTCCCAGACTTCCTTCACCCCAGACACTTCCTCCAGCTCCTCCGGGGGGATCCCGAGGCGTTCCCAGGCCAGCCGAGAGACATAGTCCCTCCAGCGTGTCCTGGGTCTACCCCGGGGCCGCCTCCCGGTGGGACATGCCCAGAACACCTCCCGAGGGAGGCGTCCAGGAGGCATCCGGAACAGATGTTTCTTTAGTTTTAAGTAGTATTTGTATATTTCCACAGAAATCTTTACTTATTTGTCATCTAGTTTTACCGTAGCTCACAGGGCGCTGCCATCTTGGTTGCCAGATTAGCCAATAGTGACTTCTGTGGTAATTTAATATATACATAAATTATAGCAAGTGCTACATCCACAGTTTGATTTTAGTCTGACCTGCAAAAACAATCCTCAAACAGTCATAATGAAACTGAAACTATGGCTCAAATATCAGATTAACATAAACATGAAAACACAATCTAAACACCCCCAGTAACTGTCTTCACTTCCTTACACGACACATATGGTTGGACACTTCCTGTCCACACCTCCTGGTGGTCATGTGACTTCAGGGCGTGTCTGAAGGACTCAGGTCTAAACGGTCTCTGCTTCTGTCTCAGATCTGAGGAGGAACTCTCATCTGCAGCACGTTTCAGACTCTCTCCAAAGACTCGGCGCTCACTCTCAAAAAACATCTCTGAGATCTGCACTTTTTCCACAAACGGTGAGTTTCAGAGTTTATAAAAGAGATTCAATGGGATCCTGTTTTAAAGAGAAAGGCCAAGTCCACGATGAAGAAATGAATGTAGATTTGTGTGTAACTGCTGTGCTCTGGTTTGGACACTTCACCGACTTAAAGTCAGGACAAACTACTTTGTTATTTTAACGTGTTTCATTTTCACCCACTGCAAATATTTCCACTGAAATATCTTCTGTAATCATTGAACCAAATTTAGGAACCATTTGTGTAATGGGTATTTTTGAATGGAGCTGGTTGTACATCTCTGAGGATTAACAATGTTTGTTCATCTTTTCACCAGAACACAGCTGTTATGCCGTGTTTTTATGAGAGATTAATTTTACAGATAAGCTCCGGTTGGTTTTATGAAGTTCATGCAAATGAGTCATGACCATAAACACTGTGATACCTGCATCAGACTGCTACATGTCCATCCATGTGTTGTATCTGTCCCAATAAATATACATTATAAAAATTAAAATATAGCTGCAATGATCGGCTCGCTCCACGTCGCCGCCCTACTGTGCCAGAGGAGGAACGCGCCCCTATTTCCCTCCTTGCAGTTTTAGCTGTAAACCTCAGTCTGCTCTCAGTCGGGTTGAGCCACCACCACAAAAAGATTCATACAAGACCAATACCCCCTGGAGAAATGAACAACTTAAACAACTGAAGATGAGCTGCAGGGCAGCAGAAAGAAACAAAACTACAATTAATAAACAAATTCTTAATGAACAACAAACACTTTACAATAAAACAATGAGGAATACAAGGAATACACATCTCAATAAGATTATCACCGATTATCATCATCAGAAAAATAATCCTAAAGTTCGTTTCTCTACAATTGATTATCTTTTTAACCCCAATTTTAATTAACTTCAAATAACTATCTGTGAGGAGTTTGCAGACACTTCATGGGGAAGATAAGCACTATCAGATGTGACATTTTATCCAGTCCATCTATCGCTTTAATTTCTTCTGTTAGACATTCCAAAACTCCATCAATGACTATTGATTTACTATTAATCTTGTTGCATTTCAAGTTTGTACTTATGTATAGTGCACCCCCCCCCCCTCCACTTTTACTTATCCTACTTGTGGTAAACAGCTCATATCCTTCCAGTTCTATTTCTGAACACTTTACAGCATCAAGCCAAGTCTCAGATACTGCCACAACACTGAACTTATCAAATTGACAAAGATATTCCTCAATATTATTGACATTTTTGTACAAACTTCTGCTGTTAAAATGTATTATAGTAAGAGCTCCATCCATATTTACACCTTTAAATTGATCATCCGTGTAGTATTGACAGTTATTGATAACATTGTTATAGAAATTGCAATCAGGATCAATGTCACTACCAAACTTATTTGTTCTATTATTATAATCAGTATCAGTCGCACTGAGTTGTTTATACTCAAGCTGTGTGTATAATTCACTATTATTAGTCAACCTTAAGTCATCATCATCTACAGATGTGAAACTATAGTTAAATTCATGCCTGTTAAGCATCATGATTTTTATTTGATTTTATTATTATTATTATTTTATATTGATGTTATAACTGAGTTTTGCTCTTTCACTCTCTCTCGACACACACACACACACACACAAATAACACTCACACATGCAGATATTACATTTACACTCACCCATACACGTACAACATAGAACATACACACATACACTCCCAATTACGGCTGTCTCAAGTCTACTGAGTCCCGTGTCCACTGTGTCCCAGGCCCTTTGTCGCCCAAGTGTCCCAAGTCCAATTTGTGTACCAAGTCCTCTGTATAGCTGTTCTTCTGTCTCCCAAATGTCCCAAGTCCACAGTGTCCCAAGTCCACAGTGTCCACATTGCTCCAAGTCTACTTTTTCCACAGTCCACGTTATCTGCTTTGTGTCCCAAGTCCACTTTGTCCCAAGTTCGCACTGTTCGATCTCCACATTATCCCTGAACCAGATTGTCCCAAGTTCACATCGTGCCAAGTCTGCTATATCCCAGGATACCAGGTTTATCTTTTGTCCATTTTGTCCCAGGTTCCACATAGATCCATTTTTTGCCCTCTTCAATTGATTGTTCACAACAAAACACCTTTATGCATATCCATCCATCCATCCATCTTCTTCCACTTATCCGGGGCCGGGTCGCGGGGGCAGCAGTCTGAGCAGGGACTCCCAGACTTCCTTCACCCCAGACACTTCCTCTAGCTCCTTCGGGGGGATCCCGAGGCGTTCCCAGGCCAGCCGAGAGACATAGTCCCTCCAGCGTGTCCTGGGTCTTCCCCGGGGCCGCCTCCCGGTGGGACATGCCCAGAACACCTTCTGAGGGAGGTGTCCAGGAGGCATCCGGAACAGATGCCCGAGCCACCTCAGCTGGCTCCTCTCGACGTGGAAGAGCAGCAGCTCTACTCCGAGCTCCTCCCATGTGACTGAGCTCCTCACCCTATCTCTAAGGGAGCGCCCAGCCACCCGGCGGAGGAAGCTCATTTCGACTGCTTGTATCTGCGATCTTGTCCTTTGGGTCATTACCCAGAGCTCATGACCAGGTGACAATGGAACGTAGATTGACCGGTAAATCGAGAGCTTTGTCTTTCGACTCAGCTCTCTCTTCACCACAACGGTCCGATACAGCGCCCGCATCACTGCAGACGCTGCACCGATCTGTCAATCTCACGCTCCATCCTTCCCTCACTCGTGAACAAGACCCCGAGATACTTGAACTCCTCCACTTGAGGCAAGGACTTCCCCACAAGGCGCCCCGGGGCACACAGTCGAATGCCTTCTCCAGATCCACAAAGCACATGTGACTGAGGCAAACTCCCATGAACCCTCGAGCACCCGATGGAGAGTATAGAGCTGGTCCAGTGTTCCACGACCGGGACCAAAACCACACTGCTCCTTCTGAATCCGAGGTTCGACCATCGGTCGGATTCTCCTCTCCAGTCCCTGGAGTAGACCTTACCAGGGAGGCTGAGGAGTGTGATCCCCCTGTGGTTGGAACACACCCTCCGGTCCCCCTTTTTATACAGAGGGACCACCAGTCCAGTCTGCCAGTCCAGAGGTACCGTCCCAGACTGCCACGCGATGTTGCAGAGACGTGTCAACCAAGACAGTCCCACAACATCCAGAGACTTAAGATACTCAGGGTGACTCTCATCCACAGGAGCCACCAAGGAGCCAACAACCTCAGTGGGTTGGACAAGTCTTCGAGTCCCCAGCCTCTGCTTCCTCCGCAGAAAGACGTGACGGTGGGATTGAGGAGATCCTCATAGTATTCCTTCCACCGTCCAGCAACATCGAGTCAGTCGAGGTCAACAGCTCTCCACCAACACCGTAAACGACGGAGGCGACGGACGGTTTGCCAGAATTTCTTTGAGGCCGACCGATAGTTCTAATCTATGGCCTCCCCGAACTTCTCCCAATCCCGAGTTTTTGCCTCTGTGACCACATGGGCTGCGGTACGCTTGGCCTTCCGGTACCTGTCAGCTGCTTCAGGAGTCCCACAAGCCAACAAGGCCCGATAGAACTCCTTCTTCAGCCTGACCATCCCTTACTTCCGGCTTCCACCACTGGGTTCGGGGATTGCTGCCGCGAGTCCCTGGGCGGTGCACCGTCCAGTCCCCCTCCTAGGGACTCCAAGAAGGCCTGGTACTCTCCGTAGGCCGCCACAACGGTTAGAGACCTGTTCCCCACCCGAAGGAGGAGGGACACAACCCTCTCGTTCACCGGAGTAAATTCCAACATGTGACGGCTGAGCTGTGGGGCTCTGAGCCCACACCAGCCTGGCAACATGGCCTCCCCGCGGGCAACGCCAGAGAAATAGAGCATCTAGCCCCTCTCAAGGAGACGGGTTCCAGAGCCCAGGCTGTGCGTGGAGGTGAGGCCGACTATATCTAGTCGGAAGCGCTCGACCTCCCGCACGAGCTCAGGCTCCTTCCCCCCCAGCGAGGTGACATTCCATGTCCCCAGAGCTAGTTTCTGTGTCCGGAGATCCGGTCGTCGAGGCCCCTGCCTTCGACTGCTGCCCAGATCTCTCTGCACCGGCCCCTTATGGATCCTCCAGCAGGTGATGGGCCCACGGGAGGGCGGCCCCACGTCGCTCGTTTGGGCTCTGCCCAGCCGGGCCCCGTGGGGAAAGGCCCGGCCACCAGACGCTCGCCGTCGAGCACCCACCCCAGGCCTGGCTCCAGGGTGGGGCCCCGGTGACGCCAATCCGGGTGACGTAACTGGCCTCTCTCTGAACCACTCTTGGTCCGACCCGTCATCCAGGACCTGTTTGCCCCTTCATGCCCCTGGGGTGACCCACCAGTAACACCTGCTCTGTACCAGTTTTGTGTGTGTGTGTGTGTGTGCGTGCGTGCGTGTGTGTGTGTGTGTGTGGACACCCTTTGTTACTCCTTTTTACCCTATTTTTGTCAAATATTAAATTATAATTTTAGTTACCGTTTTAAATCTTGGTGTTTTGTTACTTCCCTTACTCCCCTAGGTAGGCTGGTCGTAACAACGTCACACATGCTCACACGCACATGTCACACACACTATCAGAATCAGAATCAGAAAGCGGTTTATTGCTATTGTCAGTGAAATTCACAAACATAGGAACTTGCTTCGGCGTAAAGTGCAACATAAAACAATGAATAAAATATAAAAAATATATAAAAAAAGGCATGCATAAAATTAAGAATAAAATAGACTAAGATAGACTGAGACTATATACAGAATGTACAGTTGGCAGACAGTGCAAATAGATTGTTCTTATATAATATATAGTTAAAGTGACAGGTGTTATAAAGTGTTCATGAGTCCAACGGCAGAGGGAAAGAAACTGTTCTTGTGGCGGGAGGTTCTTGGTCCGGATGGACCGTAGCCTCCTGCCCGAGGGGTGTGGCTCAAATAGTCCGTGTCCAGGTGAGAAGGGTCAGCTGTGATCCGACCTGCTCGTCCCCGAGTCCTGGAGACGTACAGGTCCTGGACAGATGGAAGGCTGCAGCCGATCACCTTCTCAGCAGAGGCACAATGTGCTGTAGTCTGTGTTTGTCCCTGGCTGTGGCTCCAGCACCACACGGTGATGGAGGAGGTGATGGAGGAGGTGAGGATGGACCACACGGTGATGGAGGAGGTGAGGATGGACCACACGGTGATGGAGGAGGTGAGGATGGACCACACGGTGATGGAGGAGGTGAGGATGGACCACACGGTGATGGAGGAGGTGAGGACGGACCACACGGTGATGGAGGAGGTGATGGAGGAGGTGAGGATGGACCACACGGTGATGGAGGAGGTGAGGATGGACCACACGGTGATGGAGGAGGTGAGGATGGACCACACGGTGATGGAGGAGGTGAGGATGGACCACACGGTGATGGAGGAGGTGAGGATGGACCACACGGTGATGGAGGAGGTGAGGATGGACCACACGGTGATGGAGGAGGTGAGGATGGACCACACGGTGATGGAGGAGATGAGGATGGACCACACGGTGATGGAGGAGGTGAGGATGGACTCGATGATGGCCGTGTAGAACTGCACCATCATCTGCGCCGGCAGCTTGTCTTTCCTCAGCTGCCGCAGGAAGTACATCCTCTGCTGGGCCTTCTTGATGATGGAGCTGATGGTCGGCTCCCACTTGAGGTCCTGAGTGATGGTGGTGCCAAGGAAGCAGAAAGAGTCCACGGTGGTGATGGGAGAGTCTGTCAGGGCGAGGGGGGCTGAGACTTTCCTGAAGTCCACGATCATCTCCACTGTCTTCTGGGCGTTGAGCTCCAGGTTGTTGTCGCTGCACCAGGACACCAGCCGGTCCACCTCCCTCCTGTAGACAGACTCATCGCCGTCCCAGATGAGTCCGATGAGGGTGGTGTCACGCACATGTCACACACACGGCACACACACATGTCACACGCACACAACAGTTTAAAAAAAAAAGATTTGTGAATACAGTATTTTACTCGTTTGAGGGATTGGGGTTGACACACAGAATAAATAAAGCAAAGAAAGACTTGTTTTTAAACCATGTATCTATTATACAACGTAACAGAAGAGTTTCACCAATTCAGTTCCGCCTTGAATGCATCGCCAGGAGACCCACCGCTTCATGAAAAAAAAATTGGTTCTGGTGCTTTTTTCTATAAGATTTAGTAATAAACACTCATTAATATCAATATGAATATAGAATATAAAATATTCTTTTTTTAAAAGGCTCTAAAATAATATTAGTTTTTTCCGGATGTTAAAAATTTTACTTCCGGATGAATCGTGTTTCCGGGGCAAAAAGCGTCTTGACACCCATTACTAATTGGTGCGCACAGGACGTGCATGAGGTGGGAAGTGTGCTAGTGGGTGTTTAATAGCTTTACACAGAATTACGAGACAAATATGCCTCTCACCAGCCTGTGGCGCTTGGGCCTAGAAACTATTGTAAAATAAATAAAAAACTAGCATTAACATTAGCTTAACACTTATGAATCGCATGAGTCTTTGGGGCGAAGTTATATTTCATCATAAACAATGGGAAAATAAGTATGCCCTAAAATCGGCATGAAAATATAATCAACTTCACCTCATTCCCGTAATCATTAGCAGAGAGCGGCCGATACATAAACCAATCAAACCATCATTTGCTAACAAAAATAATCTCAGATACCTCCACAAAGTTCAGTCTCAACACACTCCTGGTCCCCACTCACAATTAACATGGCTGTCCGCTCTCTGCTAAACAAATCTTTCATTCTAAATGACCAAATCTTAGACTATAAACTTGATTGTTTTTAATACAAACCTGGAGCAGATGCACCAGGCCTCTCCACCGGATTTTAACTTTGCTTTTTCCAGGCACAGCTGCTATAATTTCAAACAATCTGGCCACCAAACCTGTTTACAAGTTTTGAATATCATGCAGTTGTTTTTAGTAACCCACCAATTTTAGCTGTAACAATATATAGACCACCGAAAAAGTGCAGTCTTTTTATTTCTCAATTTTCAGAATTTTGATCAATCTTATACAGTTCTTATAGCCATATTATTTTAACCAGTGATTTTAATTTACACATTGATAATAACTTTCAAATTAGTTTTTAAATGTTCTTAATTACATGTATTTTACCCAGCACGTCACACAGCCGACTCACAACAGAGGACACACTCTGGACCTGGTCATCACCCATGGCCTGTCCACCAGTGTGTCCTCTGTTGTCGACTTGGCTGTGTCTGATCATTACTGTGTGTTTTTTAACATCACTGGTTTTATTCAGCGAGAGACCTCTGTGAGAACTGTGAGGAAGCACCATCTGACCCTGAAGTGGCTGCAAACTTTATTGAGGTTTTAGAAAAAAGTCCAATTGTTTTACCTGCACCTTGCGATTTTATTACGGACAATTTTAACAGGAGACTACAGATAGCACTTGATCTCGTTGCCCCTCTTAAAATAAAAAACATTCCAACCAAACCTGCACCCCCTTGGAGAAATGAGGACCAGAAAAAACTAAAGAGACAGTGCAGAGCAGCAGAGAGAAGGTGGAGAAAAAACAAAAAGAAAAAAAAAAAAAGAAAAAGAAAAATCAACTATTCAATTATCAACTAAAAATATACAACAATGCAGTTCGAAATTCAAGAAACTACTACTTTGCTAAAATAATCACTACTAATAAAAATAACCCCAAAGTCCTTTTCTCAACAATCGACAACATTTTAAACCCTGATTTTAGCACTTCTTATTTTACTCCCACGGACTCTCTCTGCGAAGCGTTTGCAGACCACTTCATGGGGAAGATAGACACCATCAGATGGAACATTTTATCCAGTCCATCTATCATTTTTAACACATCTGATTGTCTGTCTTTACCGGAGGAAACACTGACAGTTTTGTTCTGGTTAATGCTGAGAGTCTTGATAAAGTTTTCTCCTCAGTGAGACCCACCACATGTCTTTTAGATCCAGTTCCTACAAGGTTTTTTAAGTCATTTTATGGATCTTTTAGGGAGGAGCTTTTAAACATGATGAACTGCTCTCTTCAGACAGGGGTCTTTCCCACTGCCTTTAAAGCGGCGGTGGTGAGGCCCCTGCTGAAGAAGAGCAATTTAGATTTTAATGATTTTAACAATTACAGACCGGTATCTAACTTACCATTTTTAAGCAAAATTTTAGAAACACTTGTTTTTACTCAACTTAACTATTTTTTAAACTCACACAACATTTTTGAGGAATGTCAGTCTGGTTTTAGGGTAAACCACAGTACCGAGACAGCCTTAACTAAGATTTTAAATGATTTTAGATTAAATTATGATTCTAAACAGGTGACAGTGTTGGTTCTACTGGATCTGAGCGCTGCCTTTGACACAGTAGACCACACTATTCTTTTAAACAGACTTAAGCACCTGGTGGGCCTCTCTGGTACTGTGCACAAATGGTTTACTTCTTATCTCACAGACAGAACATTCATGGTAAGTTTAGATACCTGCTCCTCCAAGGTCCATAAAATCACATGTGGTGTGCCCCAGGGTTCGATTTTAGGTCCTCTGCTTTTTAACCTGTACATGCGCCCTCTGCTGGTGTCATCAGGAGACATGGAGTCAACTTCCACAGTTCTGCTGATGATACACAGCTTTACATCTCCATGTCTCCTGATGACACCAGGCCAATGGATGCTCTTTTTAACTGCATTTTAGAGTCAAATCCTGGATGGAAGAAAACTTTCTCCAGCTTAACCAGGACAAAACTGAGGTTTGAGTCCTCGGTCCTGAGGCCCAGAGAGAGAAACTTTTATCCAAACTCCAAGCACAGTCTCTTAATCCATCAGCACAGGCGCTGGAAACGGCTGCTTCTTTCTGGAATTTCCCCATTGTGGGACAATTAAAGGATCTCTCACTCAATTATTATTGTTATCTTTGACTCTGAGCTGACTTTTATTACAGACATTAAGAACTTCACAAAAATAGGCTTTTATCATTTAAAGAACAGCCAGAGTCCGCCCCATTCTCTCTCGGGCCAAAGATGCTGATGCTTTTATCTCCAGTCGTATAGACTACTGTAATGCCCTGCTCTCTGGTCTTCCCCAAATGAGAATTTCAGGTTTACAATTATTACAAAATTTAGCAGCACATGTCCTGACTAAGACCAGGGGGCGGGGCCTAATCTCTCCTCTGGGTCTTGAGTCTGTGTCCTGTGGCTGCAGACGACGCTCTGCTCCTGGTGCAGGCGGCTCCTCTGATGGTGCTTCATAAACTGGTGCATCTGTACTCAGCCTCTTGTACCTTGTACTCTTGTAGATAGAGTGTGTGTGTGTGTGTGTGTGTGTGTGTGTGTGTGTGTGTGTGTGTGTGTGTGTGTGTGTGTGTGTGTGTGTGTGTGTGTGTGTGTGTGTGTGTGTGTGTGTGTGTGTGTGTGTGTGTGTGTGTGTGTGTGTGTGTGTAAAATGGGTATGTTACACCATTATTAACATGATTTTAAATTCTCTTTCCCTGCAGGAGAAATATGGCTTCTGACTTTAGACGGTACATTGAAGAAAGCATGAAAATAGACAAAGGACCTCCTGCTCGATATGAGCTGCAGCTGAGGAGAGTGAATCTGGACAAAGAATCAGATGAAGAGTCTAAACTGAGGAGATTTACTCTTGGAGAAAGTGATCCAAAGCACCAGAACAAGACCATCCTGCTGGTGGGAGCCACAGGGGCAGGAAAGTCCACTCTGATCAACGCCCTGGTCAACTTTGTGATGGGGGTGGAGTTTAAGGACAAAGTCTGGTTTGAGGTCATTTCAGACGAGAAGGACAGACCTCAGTCTGAGAGTCAGACCTCTGCTGTGTCTGTTTATGAAGTGTTTGGATTTGAGAAGAAAAAAGTCCCTTTCTCACTGACCATCATCGACACTCCAGGATTCGGAGACACCAGAGGATTAGAATATGACCAGATCGTCATGGAGAAACTGAAAGACCTGTTCTGTCTCCCTGATGGAGTGGACACAGTCAACGCTGTGGGTTTGGTCATGAAGGCCTCAGAGAACAGACTGGACGAGAGACTGGCCTACATCTTCAACTCAGTCACTTCTCTGTTCGGCAAAAACATGGAGCAGAACATTGTGGCTATGATGACTCACTCAGACGGAGGAAAACCCAAAGACGCTCTTCAAGCTCTGGAAGATGCAGAGATCAAATTAGCTAAAACTAAGAAAGATGAACCTGTGTATTTCCTTTTCAGCAACCGCCAAAAAGAAAGAATTGGAAATGACAGTCGAGCTCAAAGAGCTGCAAAACGTGCATTTGAAACTGCAGAAGATGGAATGAAAGATTTCACAGATTTCCTTGGAAATGTAAAGCCTCAGTCTCTGAAGACGACAGTGGAGGTGATGAAAGAGAGAATCAGACTCACAGCCTGCATCCAGAACCTGAAGGAACGAGTGGCAGAAGTGGAAATGAAGCAGGAGGCGAACAGAAAGAACGAAGAACTTTTACAACATCAACATGAGATGAAGGAGAACAAAAATTTTAAAGTGAACATAGAAGTAACCTACAAAGAGAAAGAACCCATCAAAGCCTGGTGGGACAACAAAGCTGTCACCTGTAACACGTGTGAGGAGAACTGCCATTACCCAGGATGCACCTGGGCCTGGAGTCCAGGCTGGTGTGAAGTCATGAAAGACGGGAAATGTACTTCCTGTTCTGGGAAATGTCCAGTGGGCGTTCATGTGAGAGAGAATTGGAGATATGTGACCAAGACCAAAACAGTGGAAAAAAACATTGAAGAAATGATGGCCAAGTTTAAAGAGAACAAAACCCAGAGTGAGGAGAAGACCACTCTGGTGCAGGATCTGGAGAAGAAAAAGTCAGAACTTCAAGAAGCCAAAGCTCAGTGTCTGAATGAAGCCTTTGACTTAGTGGAGCAGCTGGAGAAGATCGCTCTGAACGTCGACTCAGTGTCCACCATTGTCCATCTGGAGTTTCTCATTGAGAAGATGAAGGAGACGGGAGAAAACGAGAAGATCAAGAAACTGGAGTCAATGAGAGCTCGAATGAGTAAGAAAAACATGGCTGCAGCCAGGTACTCAAGGAGTCAGTGTGAGTCCAGTGAGTGAGTCCAGACAGTCGTCCACAGCACTGCAGTGAAAAAGAAAAACAGGATTATTAAATGGGAGCTCGTTTGTGATTTTGTTTTGTGTCTGAAAGTCATTTTGATGTCATTCCTTCTTTTGCTCATGACATGTTTATTTCTGGCGGAGCTTCAGAGTGTGTGATGTGAGCTCCTGTTGGTGAAGCTCAGTGTTGTTCTGTGAAGTGTCCAGTTTGAACACGTCATTCTAGTCTCAGGTCATTCTGAGCTTAAAGAGTCTCTGACAGTCACTGTTTTTCACTGATGCAGATAAACATGTGTGTTCTTGCTCTTACAATGATTATATGATGATTGTACTTCTTTTCTCATGATGTTGTCCAATGTGTCCAAGTGTAAAATGCTTGTTCTGATTGTGACGTCCTGTCGACCAGGAAGAGGTCGTCATTCACTTTGGTCCCAGTGAATAAATCAGCTCTTTAATCAGACTCTTTCTTTCTGCTTTTTTATTGTTTAACTTGTTTTACAAATCCACAACAACATTTTGTGCTGCTAATAGGTTTTAATGACTTTTAAACAGTGTTTAATTCTTTTATTGTCTCGCTGTGTTTTGGATGCTCCACAAAGAACTCTATAAAGATCTATGGTCCACATTTCATTCTTTTTCATTTATTCATTTATTACAACGATTGCATTAAGCAAAAGCAGAGCTGCTGTGGTCCTCAGGGGGAGGGGCCAAAAGTGCAATATACAGTGCAATGATCCTGTTTTCCTCAGTTCTCACTTTCATACAGG
>CM033619.1:51991888-52088086 GCA_019453435.1 Rhinogobius similis | reverse complement strand
GCGGACCACCGGTGATGGAGGGAAGTGATGGAGGAGGTGAGGATGGACCACCTGTTGATGGAGGTGATGGAGGAGGTGAGAGATGGACCACCTGCAGGTGATGGAGGAGAGTGAGGATGGACCACCGCGGTGATGGAGGAGGTGAGGATGGACCACCGCGGTGATGGAGGAGGTGAGGATGGACCACGGTGATGGAGGTGGTACAGGATGAGACCCTACGGTGATGGAGGAGGTGAGAGATGGACTGGCACGTGTGATGGAGGAGGTGAGGGATGGACCACACGGTGATGGAGGAGAGATGACGAGGGGATGGACCACTGCGGTGATGGAGGAGGTGAGGATGGACACTCAGGATGATGGCCGTGTAGAACTGGTAACCATCATCTCGGGCGCCTGCAGCTTGTCTTTCCTCAGCTGCCGCAGGAAGATACATCCTCTGCTGGGCCTTCTGTGATGATGGAGCTGATGGTCGGCTCCCACTTGAGGTCCTGAGTGATGGTGTGGTGCCAAGGAAGCAGAAAAAGAGTCCACGGTGGTGATCGCGGAGAAGTCTGTCCCAGAGGCGAGGGGGCTGAGACTTTCCTGAAGTCCACGATCATCTCCACTGTCTTCTGGGCGTTGAGCTCCAGGTTGTTGTCGCAGCACCAGGACACCAGCCGGTCCACCTCCCTCCTGTAGACAGACTCATCGCCGCCCGACATGAGTCCGATGAGGGTGGTGTCACGCACATGTCACACACACGGCACACACACATGTCACACGCACACAACAGTTTAAAAAAAAAAGATTTGTGAATACAGTATTTTACTCGTTTGAGGGATTGGGGTTGACACACAGAATAAATAAAGCAAAGAAAGACTTGTTTTTAAACCATGTATCTATTATACAACGTAACAGAAGAGTTTCACCAATTCAGTTCCGCCTTGAATGCATCGCCAGGAGACCCACCGCTTCATGAAAAAAAAATTGGTTCTGGTGATTTTTTCTATAAGATTTAGTAATAAACACTCATTAATATCAATATGAATACAGAATATAAAATATTCTTTTTTTAAAAGGCTCTAAAATAATATTAGTTTTTTCCGGATGTTAAAAATTTTACTTCCGGATGAATCGTGTTTCCGGGGCAAAAAGCGTCTTGACACCCATTACTAATTGGTGCGCACGGGACGTGCATGAGGTGGGAAGTGTGCTAGTGGGTGTTTAATAGCTTTACACAGAATTACGAGACAAATATGCCTCTCACCAGCCTGTGGCGCTTTGGGCCTAGAAACTATTGTAAAATAAATAAAAAACTAGCATTAACATTAGCTTAACACTTATGAATCGCATGAGTCTTTGGGGCGAAGTTATATTTCATCATAAACAATGGGAAAATAAGTATGCCCTAAAATCGGCATGAAAATATAATCAACTTCACCTCATTCCCGTAATCATTAGCAGAGAGCGGCTAATACATAAATCAATCAAACCATCATTTGCTAACAAAAATAATCTCAGATACCTCCACAAAGTTCAGTCTCAACACACTCCTGGTCCCCACTCACAATTAACATGGCTGTCCGCTCTCTGCTAAACAAATCTTTCATTCTAAATGACCAAATCTTAGACTATAAACTTGATTGTTTTTAATACAAACCTGGAGCAGATGCACCAGGCCTCTCCACCGGATTTTAACTTTGCTTTTTCCAGGCACAGCTGCTATAATTTCAAACAATCTGGCCACCAAACCTGTTTACAAGTTTTGAATATCATGCAGTTGTTTTTAGTAACCCACCAATTTTAGCTATAACAATATATAGACCACCGAAAAAGTGCAGTCTTTTTATTTCTCAATTTTCAGAATTTTGATCAATCTTATACAGTTCTTATAGCCATATTATTTTAACCAGTGATTTTAATTTACACATTGATAATAACTTTCAAATTAGTTTTTAAATGTTCTTAATTACATGTATTTTACCCAGCACGTCACACAGCCGACTCACAACAGAGGACACACTCTGGACCTGGTCATCACCCATGGCCTGTCCACCAGTGTGTCCTCTGTTGTCGACTTGGCTGTGTCTGATCATTACTGTGTGTTTTTTAATATCACTGGTTTTATTCAGAGAGAGACCTCTGTGCGACTGTGAAGAAGTGCCATCTGACCCTGAAGTGGCTGCAAACTTTATTGAGGTTTTAGAAAAAAGTCCAATTGTTTTACCTGCACCTTGCAATTTTATTACGGACAATTTTAACAGGAGACTACAGATAGCACTTGATCTCGTTGCCCCTCTTAAAATAAAAAACATTCCAACCAAACCTGCACCCCCTTGGAGAAATGAGGACCAGAAAAAACTAAAGAGACAGTGCAGAGCAGCAGAGAGAAGGTGGAGAAAAAACAAAACAACAATAAACCATCAACTATTCAATTATCAACTAAAAATATACAACAATGCAGTCTGAAATTCAAGAAACTACTTTGCTAAAATAATCACTACTAATAAAAATAACCCCAAAGTCCTTTTCTCAACAATCGACAACATTTTAAACCCTGATTTTAGCACTTCTTATTTTACTCCCACAGACTCTCTCTGCGAAGCGTTTGCAGACCACTTCATGGGGAAGATAGACACCATCAGATGTAACATTTTATCTTGTCAAACGTCTGTTTTTAACACATCTGATTGTCTGTCTTTACCAGAGGAAACACTGGACAGTTTTGTCCTGGTTAATGCTGAGAGTCTTGATAAAGTTTTCTCCTCAGTGAGACCCACCACATGTCTTTTAGATCCAGTTCCTACAAGGTTTTTTAAGTCATTTTATGGATCTTTTAGGGAGGAGCTTTTAAACATGATGAACTGCTCTCTTCAGACAGGGGTCTTTCCCACTGCCTTTAAAGCGGCGGTGGTGAGGCCCCTGCTGAAGAAGAGCAATTTAGATTTGAATGATTTTAACAATTACAGACCGGTATCTAACTTACCATTTTTAAGCAAAATTTTAGAAACACTTGTTTTTACTCAACTTAACTATTTTTTAAACTCACACAACATTTTTGAGAAATGTCAGTCTGGTTTTAGGGTAAACCACAGTACCGAGACAGCCTTAACTAAGATTTTAAATGATTTTAGATTAAATTATGATTCTAAACAGGTGACAGTGTTGGTTCTACTGGATCTGAGCGCTGCCTTTGACACAGTAGACCACACTATTCTTTTAAACAGACTTAAGCACCTGGTGGGCCTCTGTGGTACTGTGCACAAATGGTTTACTTCCTATCTCACAGACAGAACATTCATGGTAAGTTTAGATACCTGCTCCTCCAAGGTCCATAAAATCACATGTGGTGTGCCCCAGGGTTCGATTTTAGGTCCTCTGCTTTTTAACCTGTACATGCGCCCTCTGCTGGTGTCATCAGGAGACATGGAGTCAACTTCCACAGTTCTGCTGATGATACACAGCTTTACATCTCCATGTCTCCTGATGACACCAGGCCAATGGATGCTCTTTGTAACTGCATTTTAGAGTCAAATCCTGGATGGAAGAAAACTTTCTCCAGCTTAACCAGGACAAAACTGAGGTTTGAGTCCTCGGTCCTGAGGCCCAGAGAGAGAAACTTTTATCCAAACTCCAAGCACAGTCTCTTAATCCATCAGCACAGGCGCTGGAAACGGCTGCTTCTTTCTGGAATTTCCCCATTGTGGGACAATTAAAGGATCTCTCACTCAATTATTATTGTTATCTTTGACTCTGAGCTGACTTTTATTACAGACATTAAGAACTTCACAAAAATAGGCTTTTATCATTTAAAGAACAGCCAGAGTCCCACCCATTCTCTCTCGGGCCCAAAGATGCTGGGATGCTTTTTATCTCCAGTCGTATAGACTACTGTAATGCCCTGCTCTCTGGTCTTCCCCAAATGAGAATTTCAGGATTACAATTATTACAAAATTTAGCAGCACATGTCCTGACTAAGACCAGGGGGCGGGGCCTAATCTCTCCTCTGGGTCTTGAGTCTGTGTCCTGTGGCTGCAGACGACGCTCTGCTCCTGGTGCAGGCGGCTCCTCTGATGGTGCTTCATAAACTGGTGCATCTGTACTCAGCCTCTTGTACCTTGTACTCTTGTAGATAGAGTGTGTGTGTGTGTGTGTGTGTGTGTGTGTGTGTGTGTGTGTGTGTGTGTGTGTGTGTGTGTGTGTGTGTGTGTGTGTGTGTGTGTGTGTGTGTGTAAAATGGGTATGTTACACCATTATTAACATGATTTTAAATTCTCTTTCCCTGCAGGAGAAATATGGCTTCTGGCTTTAGACGGTACATTGATGAAAGCATGAAAATAGACAGTGGACCTCCTGCTCGACACCAGCTGCAGCTGAGAAGAGTGAATCTGGACAAAGAATCAGATAAAGAGTCTAAACTAAGGAGATTTACTCTTGGAGAAAGTGATCCAAAGCACCAGAACAAGACCATCCTGCTGGTGGGAGCCACAGGGGCAGGAAAGTCCACTCTGATCAACGCCCTGGTCAACTTTGTGATGGGGGTGGAGTTTGAAGACAAAGTCTGGTTTGAGGTCATTTCAGACGAGAAGGACAGACCTCAGTCTGAGAGTCAGACCTCTGCTGTGTCTGTTTATGAAGTGTTTGGATTTGAGAAGAAAAAAGTCCCTTTCTCACTGACCATCATCGACACTCCAGGATTCGGAGACACCAGAGGATTAGAATATGACCAGATCGTCATGGAGAAACTGAAAAACCTGTTCTGTCTCCCCGACGGAGTGGACACAGTCAACGCTGTGGGTTTGGTCATGAAGGCCTCAGAGAACAGACTGGACGATAGACTGGCCTACATCTTCAACTCAGTCACTTCTCTGTTCGGCAAAAACATGGAGCAGAACATCGTGGTTTTGATGACTCACTCAGACGGAGGAAAACCCAAAGACGCTCTTCAAGCTCTGGAAGATGCAGAGATCAAATTAGCTAAAACTAAGAAAGATGAACCTGTGTATTTCCTTTTCAGCAACCGCCAAAAAGAAAGAATTGGAAATGACAGTCGAGCTCAAAGAGCTGCAAAACGTGCATTTGAAACTGCAGAAGATGGAATGAAAGATTTCACAGATTTCCTTGGAAAAGTAAAGCCTCAGTCTCTGAAGACGACAGTGGAGGTGATGAAAGAGAGAATCAGACTCACAGCCTGCATCCAGAACCTGAAGGAACGAGTGGCAGAAGTGGAAATGAAGCAGGAGGCGAACAGAAAGAACGAAGAACTTTTACAACATCAACATGAGATGAAGGAGAACAAAAATTTTAAAGTGAACATAGAAGTAACCTACAAAGAGAAAGAACCCATCAAAGCCTGGTGGGACAACAAAGCTGTCACCTGTAACAACTGTAAGGAGAACTGCCATTACCCAGGATGCACCTGGGCCTGGAGTCCAGGCTGGTGTGAGGTCATTAAAAAAGGCAAATGTACTTCCTGTTCTGGGAAATGTCCAGTGGACGTTCATGTGAGAGAGAATTGGAGATATGTGACCAAGAGCAGAACAGTGGAAAAAAACATTGAAGAAATGATGGCCAAGTTTAAAGAGAACACAACCCAGGATCTGGAGAAGGAAAAGTCCGAACTTCAAGAAGCCAAAGCTCAGAGTCTGAATGAAGCCTTTGACTTAGTGGAGCAGCTGGAGAAGATCGCTCTGAACGTCGACTCAGTGTCCACCATTGTCCATCTGGAGTTTCTCATTGAGAAGATGAAGGAGACGGGAGAAAACGAGAAGATCAAGAAACTGGAGTCAATGAGAGCTCGAATGAGTAAGAAAAACATGGCTGCAGCCAAGTACTCAAGCAGTCAGAGTCAGTCCAGTGAGTGAGTCCAGACAGTCGTCCACAGCACTGCAGTGAAAAAGAAAAACAGGATTATTAAATGGGAGCTCGTTTGTTTTTTGTTTTGTGTCTGAAAGTCATTTTGATGTCATTCCTTCTTTTGCTCATGACATGTTTATTTCTGGCGGAGCTTCAGAGTGTGTGATGTGAGCTCCTGTTGGTGAAGCTCAGTGTTGTTCTGTGAAGTGTCCAGTTTGAACACGTCATTCTAGTCTCAGGTCATTCTGAGCTTAAAGAGTCTCTGACAGTCACTGTTTTTCACTGATGCAGATAAACATGTGTGTTCTTGCTCTTACAATGATTATATGATGATTGTACTTCTCATGATGTTGTCCAATGTGTCCAAGTGTAAAATGCTTGTTCTGATTGTGACGTCCTGTCGACCAGGAAGAGGTCGTCATTCACTTTGGTCCCAGTGAATAAATCAGCTCTTTAATCAGACTCTTTCTTTCTGCTTTTTTATTGTTTAACTTGTTTTACAAATCCACAACAACATTTTGTGCTGCTAATAGGTTTTAATGACTTTTAAACAGTGTTTAATTCTTTTATTGTCTCGCTGTGTTTTGGATGCTCCACAAAGAACTCTATAAAGATCTATGGTCCACATTTCATTCTTTTTCATTTATTCATTTATTACAACGATTGCATTAAGCAAAAGCAGAGCTGCTGTGGTCCTCAGGGGGAGGGGCCAAAAGTGCAATATACAGTGCAATGATCCTGTTTTCCTCAGTTCTCACTTTCATACAGGTTACATAATAATGTCCACGTTCATTTAGAAAGTCATAGAATCTTAAAACAGTAAAATCAGTGTTTGTGTCTTTTATTTTTACTTTTCTCACACAGTTCTATGGATCACACATAGAATTTAAGTGTGTCTGGGGCTGTGCAGTGATGGTGCTCTTATTTAATCTATGTTTGTCTTTGTCATAAAATGCATCGTAATAAAAATAAATACATAAAAACACACAGAAAAGACAAGAAGCATCAAAACTCAAGCTCAGGTTTGTGTTCAAATGGAATAAAACGCAATAATCATGAAAGATCACGTGAAAAAGGGAAAAATCTGTTGAATACGTTTCGTTTTTTGCTCCAGAGACAGATTTTTTCCACATTTTCTCTTTAAAAAACAAGCCTGTGCTGCTGCAGAGGGCCGCACCTGCCACCAGAGGGCGCCACAGGGTTAACGGCTCATGTCCTTACGGTAGTTTAGCATTAAAGGGCGTGTGACGATCATTTTCTAGTTTTGACTTTATTTGGTGGAATAAAACCTGTTGTGAATATAAATAATAGTTTTACCCAAATCAAGAGTCAGTTTGTGAAGAAAACTTGAAAAATATGTTGAAGAGTTCCAAAACACGATGACGTCACTCTACGGAGACTCACCAGGGACAATTTACAACCAACAAACATTGTCCTGATCCTTTAAACATGAATTCATCTAAATAAAGGCGTTCCTTTATGTTTTTATTTGTCAAACAATAATTTCTGTGACACTAGAGGAGTTTTCGCCCGCAGTACGACATGGTTTCTAGGCAACGGTTACAGAATTCCTCAGTGTGATGTCATGATTTACAACCAGGAAGTCAACATTTAAACCTAAAAAACTGACAAACTGGAATAAAAATGGTTTTCTTTTTAGCAGAATCTTGAATATAATGATCTTAACTGTGTTTTAGTCAAATGAGCGCTTGAACCTGTCATGGGCCCTTTAAATCAGTGAATGGTAGTGTTGTACAGTTTATATGTTTTACTACAGGCACCTGAGAGGGACAAAAATATGATTAAGTCAACAGTAAAATAATAATAATCACTAGAGGTGTGGGATTTGGTGATAAAATCCATGCTCTTTCCTGTTACCGGCTTTTATCGTCAAACCGTCACATTGTGAATCAGTATTTTCTCCTGAACGAGCAACAACGAGTTAAATGTGTTTTTGAGTTTTAACGAAACGTGGAATGAGAATAAAACGTGCAGAAATCTGACTTTAAACCCTTGTTTGAAGATTACGCTGATGTTTATGTCTCTGTTTCTGCTTTAAAGGGCCTATGACAGGTTTAAAGGGCCTATGACAGGTTTAAAGGGCCTATGACAGGTTTAAAGGGCCTATGACAGGTTTAAAGGGCCTATGACAGGTTTAAAGGGCCTATGACAGGTTTAAAGGGCCTACGACAGTTTAAAAGGGCCTATGACCGGTTTAAAGGGCCTATGACCGGTTTAAAGGGCCCATGACAGGTTTAAAGGACCTATGACAGGTTTAAAGGGCCCACGACAGGTTTAAAGGGCCTATGACAGGTTTAAAGGGCCTATGACAGGTTTAAAGGGCCTATGACAGGTTTAAAGGGCCTATGACAGGTTTAAAGGGCCTATGACAGGTCGGACGACTCATTTGACAGAAATGCCGTTAAGATAAATATGTTTCAAATTGTGTTAAAAACTTCACACATTTCAGTGCGGTTTAGCCTTTTTTAGGTTTTTTGTCTCACTTCCTGGTTGTAAATGATGACATCACACTAGGAAATTACCATAGCAACCATCCTGTACACAGGGCCAAAACTCCTCAGACGTCACAGATTTGTTTATTTTACAAACAAAAATACAGTTAACACCTTTATTTTGTTGAATTCACGTATAAAGGGTCAAAGAAGTCATTTATTTTGTGTAAATTATGCATAACCTTTGTCTCCACAGTGTGATGTCATCAGTTTGTTTACTTCCTGTGATTTTGAACAGATTTTTCAACTTTTCTCCACAAATAGCTGCTTGATTAGCATTAAACTATATTTTATATTTATAACAAGTATTAATGCACTGAATAAAGTCAAAATGAGAAAATCTTAAAAACCTGTCACACGCCCTTTAAAGGTCCCATATCCTGCTCTTTTCCCCTTCACACAGTCTGTTCTAAGGGCTTTGTTGATACATTTTCTCGTTGTGTAATATCCATAACATAACAGTTTACAAAAAACACCCATTTCTTGGACTGGCCCCCCTCCTGCAAAAGCAAAGGGCTCACTCTGAGATCTGACCCCCCCGAACAGAGAGCAGGCTGCCTCCCCCGCCCAACCCGTGACGAAGCCTAGAGCGGAGATGGTGCATGCGCCGTGTGCTCCGGTAAACAGCGATACACAAACACTGAATAAACATTTTCTGGTCCTGACGGTGCGTCGTGCTGAGTCCTACGTCCTGGATCTGACCTGGAGTTTGACGTGCTCCAGGGCCTCAACCACGGACGTGCCGTTTGGTAAATAACAAGCTAACTCTTCTATCTGTCGTATCCATCGTGTAATTACTGTGTAGCATTAGCATTAGCTGTTTTTATTCTTCCTGGAGGCGTGGCTTAAACACCGTGTCATCTTAGTGAGGAGCCCCCGTCTGCTGCTCAGCCGAGGGGGACGGAAAAGACAGTTCTCTAGTGAAAACATGAGGGAATCAATCAAAAAACCACTTTGGGCACAACATACGAGGCCCAGAGAGCCCTGGAGGAAGGTTAGAACCTCTGAAAAGTCCATTTTGCATGATATGGGACCTTTAAGTCCTGCTGTTTTAACATACAGTAAACTGGTTGACAAAGACAAGAGTAAATGTTGAACATGGACACTGGACCTAAATACTACAATCTGTCCCAAGCAGAGTCTAGGGCTCTTAGAGAATTGGAGACTAATTCTGATATAACAATACGCTCTGCAGATAAAGGAGGCGCCATAGTTGTTCTTGATAAAACCTACGATCATAAAATGACTCAACATCTCAATAGTCCCACTTATAGAAAGCTTGAATGTAACCCAGTGAATGAATTCAAAGCGGAAATTGATAACTTACTAAAAATGGCATTTGAATCTAGTTGGATTACTAAAAATGAATTGGATTTTTTAACCTATAACGATCCAGTCACTCCTATCATCTATAGTTTGCCCAAAATCCACAATTTGTCTCAGTCACAGTATTTTGGACACAAATACATTACTTGTTTCCCTGGACATTGACAACTTTTACGGCTGCATCCCCCACAAAGAAGCTCCAGAGGCAGTGGCCCACTATTTATCCAAGAGAGAGCCAACAATAAACCCACCCAATGAGTTCCTTCTAGAACTGTTACCTCTTGTTCTCAGCCGGAACTCAATGAAATATGAAGCTAACTGGTAACTACACATGACCCACAAAAGAATCCATACTATACAAAGATCAAGTTGTACAAACGATAAATAGACGACATTCTTTTATTTTGGCAAGGAACAGAAAATGACACAGCGATCTCCTCCAGCGCCCCCCTGTGGCTCCTGGTGTTCAGCATCTCCAAGTCCTGACCAGATCTGACAGGATCGGTCTTTGGCTGGAGGTGTGGCCAAGAAAGTAACGGTCATTTTCTAGGAAATTAATTTTCTACAATATTTTTGACAGAGCGGCTAGCAGCCTCTCAATAAGGAGATCGTGGGTTTGAATCCCGGACCACCCCAACATCACACGATCTCTCTGGGTGGAGTCTGCATGTTCTCCTCGTGTTACCGTGGGTTCTCTCTGGGTTCTCTGGCTCCTCCCACCGTCCAAAGACATGACTGTGTTCAGGTTAATTGACAACTCTAAATTGTCCGTAGTGTGTGAATGTGAGAGTGAATGGTTGTCTGTCCTTGTCTGTGTATTTGCTGCGATGAGTGGCCCCTGTCCAGGGTGTACCCCGCCTAAGGCCCAAAGTCACTGGGACAGGCTCCAGTCACCCACGACCCCTAACGGGAATAAGCGGTAGAAAATGAATGAATGAATGAATTTTGTCTTTTAATAATTGTGTGTTTTTGTTGCTTTAAACGGCAGAGGCTCCTGGTCACAAGGGGAATGTAAATACTCTTATTTTTGCTTCTCTTCATTTAACCACAAAATGTAATTTGAACCCACAAATTAAGAAATTGACAGCCAATAATACAAAACAGGGTGTGGTTTAAGATTAGCGTTTATTCAGAAGGGGCTTCTTATCAAGAGTTTTAAAAATGTCATTGTATTTGAAGTACAAACCTGAGCCGTGATCAATGAGACTATTGGTTCAAAATACCCCGATAAACAGTGAGCAGAGCTCCACAGATCTGAGTCTCATTTATAAAGTGCACGTACGTGACTTTCCAGGTTGTGATCTCGTGAAAGACAATTTGACATGAAAAAATGGTCTGGTCCCAAAACTCTGATCGGCATGTCAGGTTTTTCAGAGATGAGACAGAAGGAGCTCAGACGAGGCAGAAGGTCCTCCACCAGAGCAGTTGTATGAACGTTGATGCTTCATCTTCTTCTAACCAGTGTCCCTCCAGAGCACATGGTTTAACACCGACTGTTTAACTCAGGAAAACTCCAGAGTTTGGTCGACAGAAGAGCTGCATCAGACGCAGGATCAGGAGTAACATTGGGACTAGTGCAAAGTCAGTTATTAATAAAGAAACCCTTCATTAAATAACAGAAACATGTTCTATCTATCCAATCAAAAATGACTTATTTTATTTTGGATTTATTTTTTTTTTTTTCTATTTTGGATCCCCTTTATTTATTACCACAGCAATAACTATTCTTACTGGGGCTATGCACAGTTTAATTTTAGTCTGACCTGCAAAAACAATCCTCCAAAAGAGTCAAAATGAAACTAAAACTATGGCTCAAATATCTGATCTGATATTATCTATAAAAATACATTCCAAACACGCCCAGTATCTGTCTGCAGGTGATTCTGTGAAAACATGTGACTGGCCCGGTCTAACCACAGGCACTTCAAACTGTTCCTTTGGTCCCATTTTAGTCAAACACATTGTACATTTTAATATTTCTCATATTGTTTTGCTCATTCCATTAGTTTGGGACTTATTCAGCAGAAAGTAGGAGTTTCTGACAGAGAAGTTGTCTTTGTTTGTGGCGTTAAGTGTTCACTTCCTTACACGACACAAATGACGCTCCCTGTCCACACCTCCTGGTGGTCATGTGACTTCAGGGCGTGTCTGAAGGACTCAGGACTAAACGGTCTCTGCTTCTGTCTCAGATCTGAGGAGGAACTCTCATCTGCAGCACGTTTCAGACTCTCTCCAAAGACTCGGCGCTCACTCTCAAAAACCATCTCTGAGATCTGCTCTTTTTCCACAAATGGTGAGTTTCAGAGTTTATAAAAGAGATTCAATGGGATCCTGTTTTAAAGAGAAAGGCCAAGTCCACGATGAAGAAATGAATGTAGATTTGTGTGTAACTGCTGTGCTCTGGTTTGGACACTTCACAGACTTAA
Source organism: Rhinogobius similis (assembly GCA_019453435.1). Lineage (NCBI taxonomy): Eukaryota > Metazoa > Chordata > Actinopteri > Gobiiformes > Gobiidae > Rhinogobius > Rhinogobius similis. Next base: position 52,075,986 of record CM033619.1, on the reverse strand, counting down.
AGTCAGGACAAACTACTTCTTAAAGTAAAACACAAGTTATTTTAACGTGTTTCATTGTCACCCACTGCAAATATTTCCACTGAAATATCTTCTGTAATCACTGAACCAAATTTAGGGACTATTTGTGTAATGAGTATTTTTGAATGAAGCTGGTTGTACAATCTGTGGATTAACCATGTTTTGTTCATCTTCCTTCAGACACCAGATCACAGCTTTTATGTGTTTTCTGGTGAAATGAGCCATGACCCTAAACACTGTAATACCTGCACCAGACTGCTACATATCCATCCATGTATGTTGTATCTGTCCCAATCAAATATACATTATAAAAATAAATATGGCCGCAAGCGGCAATGATCGGCCCTCACCACGCCGCCGCCCCGCAAAGCGCCCCAATTTCCCTCCTCATAAAATACCTGCTGCCGAATCCATGGCACTACCGTGCTTCCTACTGCTCATATTTCATTGAAAATGTCTCAAATTTGGTCAAAGTTTGCGGCACAGCCGCACAAAGACTGTAATACTTGTGCTAAAATCCTGGATAACTTTTGATGTCCCACTCCTCAAGATCATTTTCACCAAATTTCAGGATGGTCGAGGATGAGTTCGTTTGAGTGATTTTGCATGAATAACATGGGATATTTCTGTCATTTGTACAAGTTTGGATAGCGGCTTCGCCGCACGGAGACCCTAATACTTATCTCAAAAATGTGGATAACTTTTGGTGCCCCACTTCTCAGGATGATTGTCACCAAGTTTCAGGTTGGTTGGGCTTACGCCCGAGGAGGAGTTCGTTAAAGTACTAAGTTTAATTTGAGATTTTCCCATAGGAATAACATGGGGTTTTTCTGTCTTTCCTAAAATATTGGCGAAATTTGCAGCTTCGCCGCACAGAGACCATAATACTTATCCCAACAATTTGAATAAGTTTTAGTGCCTGACTCTTCAGGAAGATGTTCACCAAATTTCAGGTTGGTCGGGCTTACGCCCGAGGAGGAGTTCGTTAAAATGCGCAGTAAAAAAATATGCAAATTTAAAACATTTTTCGATTTTCCCATAGGAATAACATGGGATGTTTTGGTCATTGGTACAGCTTCGCCGTACAAAATATGACATGGGTCTGATTGGCTTTTTTGATCAGTAGGCCAAAATGGAATTTTGTGCAAAATTTCAAAAAATTATAAAAAACTAAATTTTTTGCTCCCATTATAAAAGTTTGCTTTGATCTGTAGGGGCTCTAACGCGCCAAATTAATTTTTTTCACTTCTAGTAGGTTTCAGACAGGGAGTTTAACAACTGATTCAAATTTGATGCAATTCGGACTTTGTATGTGAAAATGGGAGCAAAATTTAAAAATGTGAAAATTTCAGAAATTCTGGCCAAATTGTGTGGCTTCGCTGCACAGAGACCATGAAACTTATGAAAAATATGGCTAACTTTTGATGCCACACTCCTCAACTTCATTTTCACCAAATTTGAGCCCCCCTAGGAGGAGTAAAAGTACAAGGTTTAAAAAAAAACTGCTCATGTTTAGCAAATTTTGATCCAATATGGCCGACAATTGGTTGGGCGGACAGTGTTGCTGAAATAAAATTTTTTGCTTCTCTTGTCACTATCTACCGCTGCCAAATTTCATGATTCTATGATAAAAATTTTTGTACACTTGGGGGCGCTGACGCGCCATATTTTTGAATTTTGGAAATCGGAAATAGCCAGAATGTACAGAAGCACGATTTTTAGAGGTGTGCAAATTTTCCTGACATTTTGTCAATGTTCACTGGGTGAAAAATGGTGGGGTTGGTCACAAGAAGAAGAAGAAGAAGAAGAAGAAGAAGAATATTCCGATGCGAAAACAATGTTTCCCTTTTTTTTCCCCCCTTTTTTTTACTTCACAAACTATACATTTTTGGAAAGCGTGCGCGCATTCCTACGTCATGGTATGGGTACCCGGTCACTGGCGGACACAAACATTTTTGAGTGGGCTCTGCCCACTTTCTGTTTTTTGCCCTATATACAATAATAATGTTCAAACGTGCATATATAAATATGCACGGGACGTGCATGAGTTGGGGAATGTGTTAGTGAGTGTTTGGAATCGGGCGAGCACTTCGTGCTTGATTTCGTGCGCACTTCGTGCCCACTTTGCATGGCACTACGAAACTAATAGGCCTCTCGCCAGCTTGTGGCGCTCAGGCCTAATAAATAAATCATGAATAAAACTATATAATGTTTTAGCAAAAACAATATATATTTTTTACTGGGGACGACAGACATTTTTTGAAAGCTCTGTCCCTTCCTATGGGGTCCAAAGTGACTGACGAGTGCTTTCGTGTTGGGGAGCCAATACCCCCGCACTGGCCATTGGTTTCCATGCATTTTAGCAGATATATATGCGGCTATATATATGTGTCTTGTCCTGTTCGGTGTCAGGAATGTGGCATGCGCTGTGGCCACGCCCACCTCTCACAACATTCATTCATGAAGTTAGTTTAGTCCATTCACCAGTGTTTACTATGTTTTACTCCCAGGGTTTACAGCTCTGTCTGATACATCCACCTGACGCTCAGATCAGAGCTCTCCTCCTCATGTTTCCACCTGCTGTTCTTCACTGCAGCGAGCGCAATCACACACATGTCACACGCACGCAACAGTAAAAAAAAAAAAAGAAAAGAAAAAAGAAAAAAAATATTTATGAATACAATATTTTACTCGTTTGAGGGATTGGGGTTGACACACAGAATAAATAAAGCAAAGAAAGACTTGTTTTTAAACCATGTATCTATTATACAAAGTAACAGAAGAGTTTCACCAATTCAGTTCCGCCTTGAATGCATCGCCAGGAGACCCACCGCTTCATGAAAAAAAAAATTGGTTCTTGGTGCTTTTTTCTATAAGATTTAGTAATAAACTAAAATAAAGTAATAGAAACTGTTTCAAAATAAATTAAAAACTAGCATTAACATTAGCTTTAACACTTTTGAATCACATGACTCTATGGGGCGAAGTTGTATATTTCATCATAAACAATGGAAAAAGAAGTATGTTACACCATTATTAACATGATTTTAAATTCTCTTTCCCTGCAGGAGAAATATGGCTTCTGACTTTAGACGGTACATTGACAAAAGCAGGAAAATAAACAATGGACCTCCTGCTCGATATGAGCTGCAGCTGAGAAGAGTGAATCTGGACAAAGAATCAGATGAAGAGTCTAAACTGAGGAGGTTTACTCTTGGAGAATGTGATCCAAAGCACCTGAACAAGACCATCCTGCTGGTGGGAGCCACAGGGGCAGGAAAGTCCACTCTGATCAACGCCCTGGTCAACTTTGTGATGGGGGTGGAGTTTGAAGACAAAGTCTGGTTTGAGGTCGTTTCAGACGAGAAGGACAGACTTCAGTCTGAGAGTCAGACCTCTGCTGTGTCTGTTTATGAAGTGTTTGGATTTGAAGGAACAACTGTTCCTTATTCTCTGACCGTCATCGACACTCCTGGATTCGGACACACAGAAGGCATAGAAAAAGATCAGATTATTATGAAGTTACTCCAGGACCTGTTCTGTCTCCCTGATGGAGTGAACACTATCAACGCTGTGGGTTTGGTCATGAAGGCCTCAGAGAACAGACTGGACGATAGACTGGCCTACATCTTCAACTCAGTCACTTCTCTGTTCAGCAAAGACATGGAGCAGAACATCGTGGCTATGATGACTCACTCAGATGGTGGGGAACCCAAAAATGCCCTTCAAGCTCTGAAAGATGCAGGGATCAAATTAGCTAAAATTAAGAAAGATGAACCTGTGTATTTCCTGTTCAGCAACCGCCAAAAAGAAAGGATTGGAAATGACAGTCGAGCTCAAAGAGCTGCAAAACATGCATTTGAAACTGCAGAAGATGGAATGAAAGATTTCACAGATTTTCTTGAAAATTTAAAACCTCAGTCTCTGAAGACGACAATGGAGGTGATGAAAGAGAGAATCAGACTCACAGCCTGCATCCAGAACCTGAAGGAACGAGTGACAGAAGTGGAAATGAAGCAGAAGGTGATCAGAAAGAATGAAGAAGAACTTTCACGTTATGAACATGAGATGAAGGAGAACAAAAACTGTGTAGTGAGCATAGAAGTAACCTACAAACAGAAAGAACCCATCAAAGCCTGGTGGGACAACAAAGCTGTCACCTGTAACACGTGTGAGGAGAACTGCCATTACCCAGGATGCACCTGGGCCTGGAGTCCAGGCTGGTGTGAGGTCATGAAAGACGGGAAATGTACTTCCTGTTCTGGGAAATGTCCAGTGGGCGTTCATGTGAAAGAGAAGTGGAGATATGAGACCAAGACCAGAACAGTGGAAACAACCACTGAAAAAATGAAGGTCAAGTTTGAAGAGAACAAAACTAACGGTGAGGAGACCACTCTGGTGCAGGATCTGGAGAAGGAAAAGTCCGAACTTCAAGAAGCCAAAGCTCAGAGTCTGAATGAAGCCTTTGACTTAGTGGAGCAGCTGGAGAAGATCGCTCTGAACGTCGACTCAGTGTCCACCATTGTCCATCTGGAGTTTCTCATTGAGAAGATGAAGGAGACGGGAGAAAACAAGAAGATCCAGAAACTGGAGTCAATGAGAGATCGAATGAGTACGAAAAACATGGCTGCAGCCAAGTACTCAAGGAGTCAGTGTCAGTCCAGCGAGTGAGTCCAGACAGTCGTCCACAGCACTGCAGTGAAAAAGAAAAACAAGATTATTAAATGGGAGCTCATTTGTTTTTTGTTTTGTGTCTGAAAGTCATTTTGATGTCATTCCTTCTTTTGCTCATGACATGTTTATTTCTGGCGGCGCTTCAGAGTGTGTGATGTGAGATCCGAAGTGTCGTGTCGGTTCTGTGAAGGCAGTGTCCACTTTGAACACGTCATTCTAGTCTCAGGTCATTCTGAGCTTAAAGGGTAAAACTCTCTCTGTCACTGTTTTTCACTGATGAAGCTAAACATATGTGTCCGTGCTCTTTGTTTTACAATGATTATATGATGATTGTACTTCTTTTCTCATGATGTGTTGTCCAATGTGTAAAATGCTTGTTCTGATTGTGACGTCCTGTCGACCAGGAGAGACCTCTCTGTCATTCACTTTGGTCCCAGTGAATAAATCAACTCTTTAATCAGACTCTTTCTCTCTGCCTTTTGATTGTTTAACTTGTTTTACAAATTCACAACAACATTTTTTCAATGACAGGCCCTGACCAGCACAAAACCTAAAATTATAATACGTTTTGTTTTAGTTTCTTCTTCATAAACTCACTCACAGTGTGCTGCTAATAGGTTTTAATGAGTTTTAAACAGTGTTTAATTCTTTTATTGTCTCACTTTGTTTTAGATGCTCCATAAAGAACTCTATAAAGATGTATTTATATGGTCCTCATTTCATTCTTTTTCATTTATTCATTTATTACGACGATGTACAATTGCATTAAAAAAAAGTAGAGCTACTCGTACCTGTGGTTCTCAGGGGGAGGGGCCAAAAGTGCAATATACAGTGCAATGATCCTGTTTTCCTCAGTTCTTACTTTCATACAGGTTACATAATAATGTCCACATTCATTTAGAAAGAGTTCATGTAAAATGCCTTTACATTTACACCAGTCAGTCATAGAATCTGCATTCATGTCAGTCGAACAGTTTTTTTGTTTTTTTTTTGTTTTGTTTTTTAGGAGAAGGGGGGTGGGGGATAATTAGCATAAAAGGGGTGTTTACACAGCTGGTTCAAGCAAATGGTTAATTACTATAAAACAGATGTTTATTCACGGTGTAAATAAATGTTTGTTACAGGATCGTTAGTGTGTAACGAGTGATTTCCACTTATCCCACTGTCCACCCCCTCCCAGTCACATGACGGCTGTAGTAACACATACCTTTTTCCTTCACATTCTGCATGTCTGTAGTAAAAGCTTCAACCGAGTGTCTCTGAACTTCTGACAAAGTTTGAGGGATTTCCTCTACAAAATGGTCTGCTACAAACACGTGAAGGGAACCACAGGTGTAAATCAGCACAAGTGCTATAACCTGGTACAAGCATATCTCCTGTTAAGGTTAATGTTTATTGTACAGTGTCCCTGTCCCATTAAATAAACTAAACTAAACCTCACTGAGTCTTTTTGGAATGGTAAACACTCCACTCTAGCGCCACCAAACACACCAGGCACTGATCATCGTGGTGCAACCGCGTCTGAAGCACCACATAATTGCACCACATTATGCACAAACAGATGCTGATGCTAGTTATGAACAGCTGCTGCAGCATGTTAGACACAGAGTTAAATATTTTGCAGTACAAATATGACACTATGCAGGCATTTGCTAGATTAAAAGCTGGCACTACACGGGCATGCCAGGAGACCAAACAAGATCTACAGTCAAAATGTTCAAAAGAAGATCATGGGGATAGTGAAAAAACAACAAAAATCAGTTGATAGATACTATAGTGAATATTGGAGCTCACATGGCAAAAATGGCTGAATAAATAATAATAAATACTGACTATAGCTAGAATAACAACTTGAACATCAACCGTATTGCATACCCTAGTGGTTAAAAAATTAGAACTAAAAGGTTTAAAGTGACTGTTTTTTTGTTTTTGCTTGTGTGTTTTTTAAAAAATGGCAACACCGCCCAAGTTTCCAAAGCGTGACACAAATGATCTGGCTGATCTGGTCTGATTTAAACAGGACGTTTATCAGGGTTAGAATGGAGACTCTGGTGAATTCCATTCATGATATCATAAACAAAATATGTGAAAGAGAAAACGTAAAGCATGTGACATGATTGTGTCTGATGTAATACCAGGAGTGTCTATTCAACAGTCTAATCAAATAAATACTAATGTTGAAACTACTACTGATAATGCTAATTCTGTGTCTGCTACATCAAAGTATGTGATATTGAAATGGTTAATTCTAACAGTCAAAATGACCTGAGTGTGAATAGCCAGGTGGGTGGTGTTCTGGGGGAGGATGAGTTGTGTATTAGGGAGATTCCTGCATTCAGTGCTTTCGAGCTGCGAGAGCGAGTTGATTTTAGAAATATTGACGCAGAAAATGTGTTAATGGTACCCAACAGAGTAAATGATGAATTGACAGGTGAGATAAACAGGGCTTTAACCAGGGCACAACCTGGTAGTGTCTTAAATGTGACCCTGCGTGGTCCAGGGTTAGCTGAGGATGTACAGGTCTTACTGAATAACAGTAACCAACATAATACCGACGTGTTCCTGGATGAGATCTGTCAAGTTCTACAAAGTAATGATACAGCTGTTGCTGAGGATGAGCTGGAGTTTGTAGTGACTTTTGCCCAAAGTCAGAGTCGAGCGGCTCGTCTTAAACTAGGTTCAATCCCCTATAATGAGATTCTCCAGAAAAAAGGTCAATATGAACCCTCTAACATTAATGTGCTGTAAAAATTTAAGAAGCAAAACAACTGCATACAGCTATAGGTCTTATAGGTCTTGTTAAAATTGTGGTGTTTCATCATAATAATCCCAAACATCTCCAGCGTTTTGAAGCCACTGGTAAACACATTGATAACCTGATCTCAGAATCAGAATCAGAATCAGAAAACCGTTTATTGCCATTGTCAGTGAAATTCACAAACGTAGGAACTTGCTTCGGTGTAGGTGCAACATAAAGCAATGAATAAAATATAAAAAAATATATAAAAAGGCGTGCATAAAATTAAGAATAAAATAGACTGAGATAGACTAACACTATATACAGAATGTACAGTTGGCTGCAAATAGATTGTTCTTATATAATATATTGTTAAAGTGGCAGGTGTTACAGAGTGTTCATGAGTCCAACGACAGAGGGAAAGAAACTGTTCTTGTGGCGGGAGGTTCTGGTCCGGATGGACCGCAGCCTCCTGCCCGAGGGGAGTGGCTCAAATAGTCCGTGTCCAGAGTGAGAAGTGTCAGCTGTGATCCGACCTGCTCGTCCCCGAGTCCTGGAGACGTACAGGTCCTGGACAGATGGAAGGCTGCAGCCGATCACCTTCTCAGCAGAGCGCACAATGAGCTGTAGTCTCTGTTTGTCCCTGGCTGTGGCTCCAGCGTACCACACGGTGATGGAGGAGGTGAGGATGGACCACACGGTGATGGAGGAGGTGAGGATGGACCACACGGTGATGGAGGAGGTGAGGATGGACCACACGGTGATGGAGGAGGTGAGGATGGACCACACGGTGATGGAGGAGGTGAGGATGGACCACACGGTGATGGAGGAGGTGAGGATGGACCACACGGTGATGGAGGAGGTGATGGAGGAGGTGAGGATGGACCACACAGTGATGGAGGAGGTGAGGATGGACCACACGGTGATGGAGGAGGTGAGGATGGACCACACGGTGATGGAGGAGGTGATGGAGGAGGTGAGGATGGACCACACAGTGATGGAGGAGGTGAGGATGGACCACACGGTGATGGAGGAGGTGAGGATGGACCACACGGTGATGGAGGAGGTGAGGATGGACTCGATGATGGCCGTGTAGAACTGCACCATCATCTGCGCTGGCAGCTTGGCTTTCCTCAGCTGCCGCAGGAAGTACATCCTCTGCTGGGCCTTCTTGATGATGGAGCTGATGGTCGGCTCCCACTTAAGGTCCTGAGTGATGGTGGTGCCGAGGAAGCGGAAAGAGTCCACGGTGGCGATGGGAGAGTCTGTCAGGGCAAGGGGGGGCAGGGAGGCTGAGACTTTCCTGAAGTCCACGATCATCTCCACTGTCTTCTGGGCGTTGAGCTCCAGGTTGTTGTCGCTGCACCAGGACACCAGCCGGTCCACCTCCCTCCTGTAGACAGACTCATCGCCGTCCGAGATGAGTCCGATGAGGGTGGTGTCGTCTGCAAACTTGATCAGTTTTACAGAGTCGTGGCTGGAGGTGCAGCAGTTGGTGTACAGGGAAAAGAGCAGAGGAGAAAGTACACAGCCCTGTGGAGTTCCTGTGCTGATAGTCCGAGTCTCTGAGACATTCTTCCCCAGCCGCACGCACTGCCTCCGGTCCGTCAGGAAGTCAGTGATCCACCTGCAGATGGAGTCAGGCACGTTGAGCTGAGAGAGCTTGTCCTGGAGCAGAGCAGGGATGATGGTGTTGAATGCAGAGCTGAAGTCCACAAACAGGACCCTGGCGTAGGTTCCCGGGGAGTCCAGATGCTTCAGGATGAAGTGGAGGGCCAGGTTGATGGCGTCGTCTACAGATCTGTTGGCTCTGTAGGAGAACTGCAGTGGGTCCAGGGCGGAGGAGGTGAAGGACTTGAGATGGGGCAGGACCAGGCGCTCAAAGGACTTCATGACGACAGGCGTCAGCGCCACAGGCCTGAAGTCATTAAGTCCAGTGATCCGGGGCTTCTTGGGGACAGGGACGATGATGGACGACTTGAAGCAGGCTGGGACATGGCATGACTCCAGGGAGGTGTTAAAAATGTCTGTGAAGACAGGAGTCAGCTCGTCCGCACAGTGTCTCAGGGTGGAGGGGGAGACACCGTCTGGTCCAGCAGCTTTTCGGGGGTTGGACTTCCGAAACTGTTTCCTTACATTGTCCCTGTGTAGTGAAAGGCCGGTGGGGGAGGTGGGGGGACCCGGGGTGTGATTGGCAGAAATGTCCATTGTAGTGAAATGGGTGGGGGAGGGGGTTGAGGTTTCGAACCGTGAATAGAAGGAGGCGAGCTGTTCAGCCAGTTTCTGGTCGTCGGCAGCATGGGGAGCTTTGGGCTTGTAGTTGGTGATCTGCCTAAGTCCCCTCCAAACCGCCGTAGGATTGTTCGCAGAGAAAGACTCCTTTAGGCGTGTGTTGTACAGAGATCTAGCTCTTGACACCTCCTGCTAAATCTGTACTTTGCACCTTTGTAGCTCTCTCTGTCCCCGGCTCTGAAAGCTGCCTCCTTCTGCTGCCTGAGCTGCCTCAGTTTGGGTGTGAACCAGGGCTGGTCGTTGTTATAAATCACCCTGGTGCGTGTGGGAATGATACTGTCCTCACAGAATTGGATGTATGACGTCACAGTGTCCGTGTACTCATCCAAACCATCCGTGGCAGTTTTGAACACATCCCAGTCTGTAATGTCCAAACACGTGCGTAGCTCCTCCACTGCCTCTGGTCCACTTCTTAGAAGTCCTCACTACAGGTTTGGAGAGCTTCAGCCTCTGTCTGTACGTGGGGATCAGGTGGATCATGCCGTGATCTGAGAGCCCTAGGGCAGCACAAGGAACCACACGGAAGGACCCACTCACTGTAGTGTAACAGTGATCCAGTGTGTTCTGCTCTCTGGTCGGGCATTTAATAAACTGTCTGTACTTTGGTAGTTCCTGGCTGAGATTACCCATGTTAAAATCCCCGAGGATGATCAACAAGGAGTCCGGGAAGTCCTGCTCCGTACTCAAAACCCGCTCCGCTAACATGCGCTGTGCCTCCTGGACGTTCGCGCACGGCGGGATGTAAAGAGCGGCCAGAATGAATGAAGCGAACTCACGTGGAGAGTAGAATGGTTTACAGTTAATGAAGAGATATTCCAGATCAGGAGAGCATTGTTTGGAGATCACAGTCACATCGGAGCACCAAGCGTTGTTGATGAAGAAACAGACGCCTCAGCCTTTTGTTTTTCCCCTGGAGAGATCCCTTTGTCTGTCGGCGCGGAGGAGCTGGAATCCCTCCAGGTGCAGCGCGCAGTCCGGGATCGACTCGCTGAGACCACGTCTCCGTGAAACACAAAACAGAAGACGAAGAAAAGTCTCTGTTTCTCTTCATCAGCAGCGCCAGTTCGTCCATCTTGTTGCTGAGTGAGCGGACGTTGGAGAGGAAAATCCCAGGTAAGGGCGTACGCACCCCGCGCGCTTTCCTCTTCTGCGGCGTCTCACTCTTTTGGCCAAAACTAGCGCCAAATCTGCAGCAGACGCTAAAAAAACTGGAAATAGGTCCGTGGGGGTAGAAGTTCTGATGTTTAAGAGCTCTTCACGGGTATAAGAGCACGCGGACACACATTAACGCACAAAAATAAACAGCAGAGAGTGCACCAAAACGCCAGGGCATCCGTCAGCGGCGCCATCTTCCAATATCTTCCAAGTGACCTAATGTCTTTATCTGTATGACAAACACTACTATGTTATACAAAACAGGACTGGTTTTCTAGGCTGTGGCTCTCTGTGTAGGTGATGTGCTATTCCATATAACGCCCCATTAGGTCACTCCTGTAAATACCTGTGTAATATCTGTTTTACACGTTACCAGCCTCACAATAGAAAAACCATAAAGTGTCTTGATTGTAAGCGTATTTGCAAGGCAGTGCATTGTTACAATGGTTGAGCCTATGCATTAAAAATCCATGTCAATCAGCTAAATACTGTGAGCTGTGTCAGGTGCAGTACAAAGTTAGTAAAAAAAACAAAACATAGTTGTAAACCTAAAAAGTGTCCGCATTGTAAAGATGACATGCCAAATGGAGGAGCTGCACATCAGTGTTTCATTCAGCCATTAAAACAACGACCAATAAGTAACAAATATGTTTATTCTGACTGTGAAACGAGATACCACGATGGGAAGCATGAGGCTAATTATTTGTGTGCAATTGACAGTGTTGGGCGGGAGAATCATTTTACAACTTTAGATTGTGTTCAAGACTTTGTGAAAAGTTTTAGACGTAACAAATGGAAAAAAATACATTCATTGCAGACAACTGTAATCGCAGTTATAAGTTCTGTATTCTCATTCTGACTTGCTATGGTTAACTTAAACTTTAACATCTCTTTAGCACCTGTTTTGTTAGCTCCCAGTCCCGGTCACAAAGATAGATAATGGGCATCTAATCCTTTTATGACGTCCTTTCACTCTGAAGTCTGGCTTTAACTGGAAACACCACTGATAGCTGTTGTTTTTCATAAACATTGATGTCACATATGTCCTTGCTCTTGTTTCACGATGATGTTTCATGTTGTCTCCTCATGATGTGATAACTATGTCTCCACCTATGTCTTGTGTATAAAAAGCATGTGTTCTGATTGTCATGTACCTCCGTCGACCAGCAGAGGTCACTGTGTCAGGGAAAGGTGACTGTTCACTTTGGGACCAGTGAATAAATCAACTCATTGATCAGACTCATTCTCTCTGCATTCTTATTGTTTAACTTGTTTTAGAAATCCACAACATTAATTCTCCCGTAACAGTTGGCATCAACGAACAGCGGCCTTCGACCGGTCTGGGTTCACTCCCGGCGTGAGTCAGCGTCTGGCCACCTGGATCTTCAGCCTCTAACCTCATCTGCTTTCTGAGACGGAGGGCTGTCTCATGGGGACGAGGACCACCGGCGCAAAGTTCCGAACCAAACGTCTTACTTTGTTGTGGTGAGTGAGTCTGCATCTTTACGTTTTTATTAGTTGTATAGGCGTTTACTCTGCTAAAAACCTGTTACAATCTAATAAAAGGGGGGAAATTCGTGACATTTTAAAACAGGTAATTTTGGACATCCTAATAATTACTGAATAATGCTAGAGCCTTCCTTCTGTTTGACTGCCGATTGCTTGATATAGCTTTGCTAAATATATTTGTTTAAATATCTGAAGGGGTAGAGATCCTGCCTCGCACCAGACTGTGACAGGAAGACCATGGGAGTCAGGCTGTCGGGAAGTCCAGACGCTGAAAGGGAGTCTGGCTCACTTTTCCACTTAACTGAGCAAAAAATCTTGATTTAAGAGTGAGCTCCGTTTAAGTTTGTGTCACATCTTAAAGAAAACGAGAGGTTGGGTTAAGAGTATAATCTATTGCAAGACCTTTGGCCTTTAAAGGGAAGGTAAGCGAGCATAGATCTCTTCGGGGAACCTTTAAAAAAGTTTTTAGCTAAAGCGGGCTAAAAATACCTCAGAGTACCTAATTTACTGAATTGAATAAACTAATATTGTTATTAAGTGACACATTAACCTGGGAATTTAAAGGAGCCCAGCTTAGGAAAAGTGAAGAGAACTCTTGGTGAGTTTTCGGGACGTGGTGGGAAAACATCTTAAAAGATACACGCTACGCAGACGTGCGTAAAGCGGTGAAAGGTGCGCACTACCATTTTATCTGGGAGATAAGAGATCTGGGAGATAAGAGATCTGGGAGATAAAATATCTGGGAGATAAAATGGGATCAAATCAGTCAGTGGTGGAGGAGGAGGCTCTAATTCAAGCCATGACAGACAAACACGGCAAGGAATGTATTCAATTATTAACTGTGTGGTCCAAGAAATATAGCTTTCCTGAAGAAGGATCACTGAGCACTGATTTCTAAGAAAAATTAAAGCAAATTAAAGTAAAAAGACTTATTATAACGTAAACATTGATAACGTTAAAGAAGGAGACCTGAAAAAGAGATAATAATAATAATAAAATGTGTGACTCAAGCAGACATTTTTAATTTTTTTTTAATTGAAGGAATAGAAATTAAGCAACAGTAAAGAATTACCCTGCACACATTTGCACTCACACGTCACTCATTATCTTTGTTTTTCTTTCTGTTACAACCTCCCTCTGACTGCTGTGAGTGCCGGGCTCCAAATCACTGCACGAGGGTCAACACGCTCTGTCCAGCCTTGTGGACCAGACCCTGTGGACCAGACTCTGGAGAAGATCAAGCTTAATCAGACCCACACCACTGCCACACCGTTCCTCCACCAACGACCTGGATGCCCTCTCGTGCTACAAGCCGCACTAAGCTGGGCACGAATGAGACGGACTGCCATTATCTCTGACATCACCCAAACAAATCGTTGCATATTGGACAATAGAGCTAACACGGGTGGATGGGTGCCACTTCAAAGAAGATTACGTTCAATGACAATGGCTGATGTTCCTGTTGCAAAAGAAAGTTGCTGGGAAACCCACGTCTGAGAGACAATGTTTACAAAGCCACTATCAGGACCCAAAGAAAACAAAGCTGGCAAAGGAGAATCGGCCAAAACAAACCTACTATGGATCTGAAACTATGGAGTTTTGATTCGTACTTTGCAAAATTTCGCACAGTATGGACCTAACTGTGGAGGTGCTCCTGCAGGGCATGGACGTGGGAGAAGATAAACATCTGAAGCTACTGCTTAAAGGCAGTGAAGAGGACACTGGACAGAGTCTGGACCTTTAGCGTGACCCTCTGACAGCAGTGGTGGAGCAGAGCCCGGCCGTGCAGCAGACAGACAAAAAGGAGAGGTAACATCACACGGCATTTAGAACTTTAAAAGCCTTTTTTAATGGAGAATGCATTTCCTGAAAATCAGTCACGTCATCAGCAACCCATACACAGCACGTGCTCTCGCAATGAAGAAATGCTTTGCACTGATTCACTTTAAGAATAGCACACAATACATTTTGATATGTCTGATCGTCTTATCTTAAAAGTTTTTGGTCTCCGTATAAACACAGTTCAAACCTGCTTACTGCTTAGACTCAGTGACATAATGAATATAGAGGTACATCTAAGAAGAAATAAACAGCTATATTAATAGGGAAATATAGAGCTTTGTTTTGCAACTGAATATTGTTTGGTTTGTGTGAGTATGTTGTTGTTTTTTTTGGCCAAGATTTTTTGCGCACATTTTGTTTTGACAAGAGGTTTAGGCGGAAACCCTGTAGGACTTTAATAGGATCTTATCTGTCAGCGGTTTTGCTCCTGTTTTTCGATTTTGGATTTTTGGTTGAAATGAGCTCATCCTTTTTTCCCTGTAACAAACAGTGGTTTTATGGAAATTTTAATGGATTTGATATTTTCTAAAGAGTTAAAACCTCCCCAAATTCACATCCTGGAGGTTCCAAATTATCTAACATAACATTTTGATTGCAAGAATTAGGTTGATACTGTTTTCTTTTTTTCCTTCACGGGACTCTGAGGTCCTGGCCAGTTTTAGTCATGTGCCTGTGACCTAGAAAAAACTTGACTCCTCACAGGCCACAGACAAAACAGAGATAAAGGTGGCAGCTGTGAGAGAGGTCATCACAGCAGATTCAAACACAATACTGACATTGGAGTATTTAAAGTATTGAACAAAGAGACATAGCAAATGGACAATTATGTCACCATTGCAGGCACAAACTAATATTTTCTTGTGTGAGGCTCTTGTTTCCTGTACAGGCTCCTGCTGTCGATCCTTGACCCCGTTCCTTTTCACCGCCTGCTCTGCCTCCGCTCTCTGACCATCGACTGGACCCAGCTGAGGCCACAACGGGAAGTACTGATTATTTAAAGCTTAATCTTAAGTACAAACAGTCATGGAGCTGGTTTACCTAAATAGTATTTAAAATTATTACATGTTCTAGAGTCGTTTTAAGTTGAACTATTTTACAAAATGCATGCAAGCTGTTGCAATATATCTCACATAAGCAAGTTTAACATTTTAGATGATTAAATAGCTCAATAAAAAAATAATAAAAAATAAATAAATAAAAGAAATTGAAATCTGCCAAATGCTGAATAAGAAACAAAGATGAAGACACGGTTTTAAAATAAGACATCCCAAATTAATGAATGCCTTTACTTTGTTTGTTAAAAGTCAATCTATAACTTGTAAAAGAGGCAGGAACACCCTCTTTCAAAAATTGTTTGCAAAAATATAACATTAAAATGGCATCGTTTACCAGGCCCTCGATGTCATTTCATATATTTATTTATTTCAAACTAAGATTGCAGATCACAAAGTGTTTTCTGTGTGGTTGGTGCTTTAGCACATGATGGTGATTTTTGTGTTCCTTCTGAGACTTTTGCAGAGAAAACTGAGGTGCCACACGGCGACAGAGATCAAATGTGAATGGAGAAGCTCCAGGTCACAGCGGCTCAGAGGGCGGGGCAGAGGGCGGGGCAGACGGAGGGGATGAGGAGGTCAAGGAGCAGCAGGAGGACATCGCGGACGGTTCTGCTGAAGCAAAGGACTCAAATGAAAACTGCAAGGAGTGTCACCCAAAACCAGGGGATGTAAAAAACATACACAGGTCAGTTATAGATGTGGACATTGGTGGTGTTGAATTTTAAAAAATAATTGGGGGACAAACAAATAGGGAAAAATGAACCCATCAACTCAACATCGTGTCTATAACAAAAAGCAATATCAAAATGATAACATACTAGGAAAACTCAGCTGGTGTAAACTCAATTTTGGAGAGCTCCGTAGATTGTTAAAGATCGAGAGTAGGTTTGATGAACAGTCATCAAGTCTAAAGGATTTATTACACTTGTTGCAACAAGAGAGAACTAACAATTTAGATTTTGAAACATGGTCTATGATTTGGGGAATGTGATCACAGACAGGACACTTCCTGTACCCACACAGTCACAAAAATGTGTTTTAATATGACGTCATTTTAAAGGTTGTGCACAACTCAAACTATGAACATGTGACATTTTTGGACTTGACGAGTAAAGCTCTTGGACTAAAGAAGCTTCACTAACGTCTGTTTGTGTGAATGTGTATGAATGAATTAACCACCTTCTTCTTTGCTTTGTTTATGGACTTACGCATTTTCTGAAGTTTTTATAGATTTCTTTTGGCATAACTAAGACAAAGGTTATTTTAATCTCAAATTTACAGGTTTCAGCAGATGACCCAAAGGAGCACATAGATCCTAATAGAGTGGATCTGTGTGTACAGTGGAACAAACAATTATAAAGTACATCTAATACTTTAAATGTGTGTCTAATTTGATTATTTTTCTTCTCAGGTTGGTAATGATAATTTTTTTTGCAGAGACTGACACAGCACAGGTGGCATTTTGATGCACGAAGCGCCTGAGCCCGAAACAGGGGCTGGTGTAACAGTCTGTGTGTTATTTGTGATGTTTCCTCTTTACCAGAAACAACTTTGGACCAAGAAGATAAACCAGTCAAAGCTGGTTGATTGTAATGCATGAAATTATTCCTCCACAGGTTTCCTGGCAGAAGATGAAAATGAATGTTTAAAAAAAAACAAAAAACAACAACTATGATATAACTAAACAAAAATTTCAGAATATATATTTTCATTAAAGATATTAAAGACATTCATATGTGATCTTTAATTTGAATTTGATTCAGAAAAAGCCTATTGAAATAATAAATAATATATATATATATCAAATTATAATACTAAGGTATGAGTGTGGCTATTAATATTTAACATAAAATATTGTTAAAAAAAATAGAAATAGAAAAGAAGGAAAATAGAAAAGAGAAGGTCTTTTAACCTGCAGCCTGTCCGTCCGTGGGAGTAGGATCTCTCCTTCACTGTGGTTCTCCCCGAGGTTTATACTTTGTCCCGTGGGGTTTTTTGTAGTTTTTCCTGAAGGAGGGTCAAAGGACAGGGGCATTCTGGGACAGTTATCTGAACTGCTTTGACCTGTGGCCCATCGAGGCAACTGTGATTTTGGGCATTAGAAAAATAAATTGATTTGATTTGATTTGATTTAACGCAAATTTTCCATATTTGGTCAATTGATATTTTGTGTTTAGTTTGTCTGCTCTGAGCCTTTAATGAAGTCGCCTGTAGCTGGTGCACTTATGGCTCTGCCAAGCCACACTCAGGCCAACTTAGCTTTTGTTTGACCTGGTGGGACGGTAGTCACGTTTTCGCTTTTCTTTCGCTCAGGTTAGCTGGGGATGGGTTTGTCCTTAGGTTGTTAGTGGTGTTGGCACTGGCTCCTACGGCCCTGTACAGGGTCGGCCCTGTCACTCCTACGGCCCTGTACAGAGTTGGCCCGGTGTCACATCATCTGTTTGTTCTTTTTGGCCGGCCCATCAGGTCCACCTTTCTGTTCATTCCTTTGTTTTATATTATTTTCTCCTTTTGGGAAAGGGAGGGCAAATTTAACTAGCGGCACTCACAGGAAAAAAGGGGGGAGTGCAGTTTGTTTTTGTGTCTGTACAGGTCAAAACATGGCTGAAGCTGCAGAGCTGGAGCTAGACCTGGTTTTGAACATTGGAGGCAACGCTGGTTGTCACCCGACATCGCTGTGGGACAGCCGAGCGGGGCACATGGATCCATGCTTCACACTGTGGCAATGGACCCAACGCTCACGAAACAAAACAACTTCCTGAGCCGCATGGAGCGTGTGGGGAGACAGCTCCCACCGCTGGAACCACATCTGCTCTTCCCCTGGAAGGGGGGAGGAGAGACGTCAGAGAGTCAGAGAGTAAGCAACCCACTGCTGGAGGACAAGGGTGAGCTTATGGTGAAGAAATTGAATCTCCAGATTTTGTTGTGTTTTCATGTGTGCCTTATTTCTGACAGTTTTGATAATATGGTTAAGTTTGATGCCTGGTTTCATTTACTCAAATAAAAATGGCGTGAAACGAAGCACCCGTAGTCTGACTTCTGACGAGACGGCCTGGTTAGAAGCATTGACTAAGACTTACAACCACTCGACTGTCCACACTTTAAATTACTGGTATCAATATGCAAAGAGTCACAATTGATCTGATCGTCATCTGTACATGTTTGCCCACAGCTACAGCAGCAGCATAGAATCTTGCCTCACATTGGACCCTGGTTTAAAGTTCCTGACAATGCCGGTCGTGAACCTTGATTTGGGCCGGTTCACATCAAGCCCGGTTCTAAGTTTTTATTTGTTGCTGACATTTATTGTTCTGTGAATATGTTTTTCTGTGTGGATATCAGATGTGTGAGTGTCTTCCGGTGGGTTGGGCTGGACGATGTGCGGCCGTGGTCTCCTCGGAGCATTCATACATCATATCTCCACACACACACTCTGATCACAGACTTAAAACGCAAATTGGCTCCACATGACCCGATTTGGGGATCTGTTGTGCCAGACGACCACAAGCTCTGGACTTCAGGTCAAAAGGTCATGTTGGCACTATTCCCCAGCATGGGGGATTGGCAAGTTAATGTTAAGGGTTTAAACTCTCAGTTACAGGTTCTCCTCATTTGTTAATACACTCTCTCTGTTTTAGCCTCTACGAGGGAGGAGTTACATGCCTTACGCTTTTCAAAATCGCCTGGTGTTAGATCAGATCACTGCTAGCCAAGGGGGGGGACCTTGGGGAGCACCTGTTGTACCTACAGACCTGCTAATGATAAAGAAGGGAGGGCGATAGCACGGGGCATAGCTAATCTCACTAAATTACGAGACCTGATGGAGGGTGAGACAGTGAAGGGCTATTCGCTGTTCACTCTCGATTGGTTTCTCTCATCCTGGAAAGAGTTGTTGATAAATATTGCATTCTTCTTTATCTTAGTTTCCTGTCTTATTCCCTGCATTCTTAGAATGGTGAATTATCTAGTGTCATCCCAGTTCTTGTCTCTGCAGGGCCGAGCAGAGGCCATGGGCCTGACAGGTAACTGGGACTTGTCTAGTGAATTTGACCTGGACTTGGACAGAACTGGACCATGAGGCTTGGGTTGTTTTCAACATGTTTATTCGAAGGCATCTTTACATTTAGGTGTTTTTAAGTTTTGACTACAGGTTGATTAACTTGATTGTTTGACACATGAATGAATAAAGATATGTTATATTAATTATTAAATTGATTACAGATTTTTGTGTGTAACAGTAAAAGGTGTTTTTCTGTCACAAGAGGATGGATTGTAATGGCAGTTATAAGTTCTGTATTCTCATTCTGACTTGCTAAGGTTAACTTGACAACTTTAACATCTCTTTAGCACCTGTTTTGTTAGCTCCCAGTCCTGGTCACAAAGATAGAGAACAGGCATCTGATCCTTTTATGACGTCCTCTGACTCTGAAGTCTGGCTTTAACTGGAAACACCACTGATAGCTGTTGTTTTTCATAAACATTGATGTCACATATGTCCTGCTCTTGTTTCACACTGATGTTTCATGTTGTCTCCTCATGATGTGATAACTATGTCTCCACCTATGTCTTGTGTATAAAAAGCATGTGTTCTGATTGTCATGTTCCTCCGTCGACCAGCAGAGGTCACTGTGTCAGGGAAAGGCGACTATTCACTCTGGTACCAGTGAATAAACCAACTCATTGATCAGACTCATTCTCTCTGCATTTTTATTGTTTAACTTGTTTTAGAAATCCACAACAGCGACTCTCCCGTAACAACCCTCACCCTGACCCTGATCCTCACCCTGACCCTCACCCTGACCCTGACCCTCACCCTGACCCTGACCTTCACCCTCACCCTGACCCTGATCCTCACCCTGACCCTCACCCTGACCCTGACCCTCACCCTGACCCTGATCCTCACCCTGACCCTGACCCTCACCCTGACCCTGATCCTCACCCTGACCCTCACCCTGACCCTGATCCTCACCCTCACCCTGACCCTGATCCTCACCCTGACCCTCACCCTGACCCTGACCCTCACCCTCACCCTGACCCTCACCCTCACCCTGACCCTCACCCTGATCCTCACCCTGACCCTCACCCTCACCCTGACCCTGAACCTCACCCTGACCCTCACCCTGACCCTGACCCTCACCCTGACCCTGACCCTCACCCTGACCCTGACCCTCACACTCACCCTCACCCTGACCCTGATCCTCACCCTCACCCTGACCCTGATCCTCACCCTGACCCTCACCCTGACCCTGACCCTCACCCTCACCCTGACCCTCACACTGATACTCACCCTGACCCTCACCCTCACCCTGACCCTGATCCTCACCCTGACCCTCACCCTGACCCTGACCCTCACCCTGACCCTGATCCTCACCCTCACCCTGACCCTGATCCTCACCCTGACCCTCACCCTGACCCTGACCCTCACCCTCACCCTGACCCTCACCCTGACCCTCACCCTGACCCTGATCCTCACCCTCACCCTGACCCTCACCCTGACCCTGACCCTCACCCTCACCCTGACCCTCACCCTGACCCTCACCCTGACCCTCACCCTGATCCTCACCCTCACCCTGACCCTCACCCTCACCCTGACCCTGATCCTCACCCTCACCCTGACCCTGATCCTCACCCTGATCCTCACCCTGATCCTCACCCTCACCCTGACCCTCACCCTGACCCTCACCCTGACCCTGACCCTCACCCTGACCCTCACCCTCACCCTCACCCTGACCCTCACCCTCACCCTCACCCTCACCCTCACCCTCACCCTCACCCTGACCCTCACCCTCACCCTCACCCTCACCCTCACCCTGACCCTCACCCTCACCCTCACCCTGATCCTCACCCTCACCCTGACCCTCACCCTCACCCTCACCCTGACCCTCACCCTCACCCTGACCCTCACCCTGACCCTCACCCTCACCCTCACCCTCACCCTGACCCTCACCCTGACCCTCACCCTCACCCTGACCCTCACCCTGATCCTCACCCTGACCCTGACCCTCACCCTGACCCTCACCCTCACCCTGACCCTCACCCTGATCCTCACCCTGATCCTCACCCTGACCCTGACCCTCACCCTGACCCTCACCCTAACCCTCACCCTCACCCTCACCCTCACCCTGACCCTCACCCCCACCCTGACCCTCACCCTCACCATGACTCTCACCCTCACCCTCACCCTGACCCTGACCCTCACCCTGACCCTCACCCTCACCCTCACCCTGACCCTGACCCTCACCCTCACCCTCACCCTCACCCTGACCCTCACCCTGACCCTGACCCTCACCCTCACCCTGACCCTCACCCTGACCCTCACCCTCACCCCGACCCTCACTCTCACCCTCACCCTCACCCTCACCCTGACCCTCACCCTGACCCTCATCCTCATCCTCACCCTGACCTTGACCCTCACCCTCACCCTGACCCTCACCCTCACCCTGACCCTCACCCTCACCCTCACCCTGACCCTGACCCTCACCCTGACCCTCACCCTCACCCTGACCCTGATCCTCACCCTCACCATGACTCTCACCCTCACCCTCACCCTGACCCTGACCCTCACCCTGACCCTCACCCTCACCCTCACCCTGACCCTGACCCTGACCCTGACCCTGACCCTGACCCTCACCCTCACCCTGACCCTGACCCTCACCCTGACCCTGACCCTCACCCTCACCCTCACCCTGACCCTCACACTCACCCTGACTCTCACCCTCACCCTCACCCTCACCCTGACCCTCACCCTGACCCTCAACCTCACCCTGACCTTGACCCTCACCCTGACCCTCACCCTGACCCTCACCCTCACCCTCACCCTCACCCTGACCCTCACCCTGATCCTCACCCTCACCCTTACCCTTACCCTCACCCTGACCCTCACCCTCACCCTCACCCTGACCCTCACCCTGACCCTCACCCTGACCCTGACCCTGACCCTCACCCTCACCCTGACCCTGACCCTCACCCTGACCCTCACCCTCACCCTCACCCTCACACTAACATAAACCATTTAATGAAGAAGGTATTTTTCCGATGTTCCCAAAAACATTGATCAATGACTTTATGCAATTATGCTATGATACTAACAACATTTTACCCCCATTTTTTTCAAATATTCTTGTAAATAGTATTTTATTATTTTCATAGGTGGTTAAAAACATGACTCAACATACAGCGTATGCAACATTTTAAATGTAAATAAGTATATTTTTCTTATATTGCTCATTGACCAAAGATGCAATGATTAAACGAAGAGAGAGTTTTAAAAGGTCCTTGTATAAGTTTCTCTGGGCGTAAGCCAAATGTAATTATTGGAAACCATTTTTATTAATGATATCCTTTAATTACGACCAGTTGAGTACATTTTGAACATTTAGTTCATATCTATTGTTGTTACACCAATAAACGCAAACCACAAACTTCAATCTGGGGCTGTCAGAACATTCTGAACATTCTGTCCTGAACACTCAAATGACAGATCTTCATTACAAACTTTAATAATCACATCATCCTCAACAACTATGTAGAACAATAATAATAATAATAATAGTAGTAATAATAATATTGGTTCAAAGTGTAGTGTTTTCAATAATTTTAAAAATATCCACAAATAGTAGATATTTAGGCCTACTTCACCTACTTCATCTACTTCATCTACTTCATCTACTTCATCTACTTCATCTACTTCATCTACTTCATCTACTTCATCTACTTCATCTACTTCATCTACTTCATCTACTTCATCTACTTCATCTACATCATCTACTTCATCTACTTCATCTACATCATCTACATCATCTACTTCATCTACTTCATCTACTTCATCTACTTCATCTACTTCATCTACTTCATCTACTTCATCTACATCATCTACATCATCTACATCATCTACATCATCTACTTCATCTACTTCATCTACATCATCTACTTCATCTACTTCATCTACATCATCTACATCATCTACTTCATCTACTTCATCTACTTCATCTACTTCATCTACTTCATCTACTTCATCTACTTCATCTACATCATCTACTTCATCTACATCATCTACATCATCTACATCATCTACTTCATCTACTTCATCTACTTCATCTACATCATCTACTTCATCTACTTCATCTACTTCATCTACTTCATCTACTTCATCTACTTCATCTACTTCATCTACTTCATCTACTTCATCTACTTCATCTACTTCATCTACTTCATCTACTTCATCTACTTCATCTACTTCATCTACTTCATCTACTTCATCTACTTCATCTACTTCATCTACATCATCTACTTCATCTACTTCATCTACATCATCTACTTCATCTACTTCATCTACATCATCTACTTCATCTACATCATCTACTTCATCTACTTCATCTACTTCATCTACTTCATCTACTTCATCTACTTCATCTACTTCATCTACTTCATCTACTTCATCTACTTCATCTACTTCATCTACTTCATCTACTTCATCTACTTCATCTACTTCATCTACTTCATCTACTTCATCTACTTCATCTACTTCATCTACTTCATCTACTTCATCTACTTCATCTACTTCATCTACTTCACCTACTTCATCTACTTCATCTACTTCATCTACTTCATCTTTGAGGGCGGCTGGGTCCACATCGTTTATTTATAATGATTTATTCATAATTTTATAAGTCAAGAGGAGGATTTTATATTTGATTCTAAACTCAACAGAAGCCAGTGAAGAGCCTCCAACACTGGGGTGATATGATCTTTTCTTCTAGTTCTGTTAATAACCTGCTGCTGCATTTTGAAGCAATTAAAGCTTCTTCTGGAGCTTTTAGGACGCGCTGCAGGGTCACAGTCTGATCTGGAC
Source organism: Rhinogobius similis (assembly GCA_019453435.1). NCBI lineage: Eukaryota > Metazoa > Chordata > Actinopteri > Gobiiformes > Gobiidae > Rhinogobius > Rhinogobius similis. Next base: position 52,051,853 of record CM033619.1, on the reverse strand, counting down.
AAATGCAGCGTCACTTTTTTTCTCATTTTGGCTGATGTTACGCAGATGGAAGCAGCTGTTTTACTGACATTAAATCTAAGGTAGGCACTTGTTAAAGGTCCCATATCCTGCAAAATGGACTTTTCAGAGGTTTTAACCTTCCTCCAGTGCTATTTGGGCCTCGTATGTTGTGCCCAAAGTGGTTTTATGATTGATTCCCTCATGTTTTCACTAGAGAACTGTCTTTTCCGTCTTTTCCGGGCTCCTCACTAAGATGACGCGGCTTCACCAGGATGACGCGGCGCTCAAGCCACGCCTCCAGGAAGCGCGCACCCGCAATAATAAAAACAGCTAGTGCTAATGCTACACAGTAATTACACGATGGATACGACAGATAGAAGAGTTAGCTTGTTATTTACCAAACGGCACGTCCGTCGTTGAGGCCCTGGAGCACGTCAAACTCCAGGTCAGATCCAGGACGTAGGACTCAGCACGACGCACCGTCAGGACGAGAAAATGTTTATTCAGTGTTTGTGTATCGCTGTTTACCGGAGCACACGGCGCATGCACCATCTCCACTACAGGGGAGGCACGGGTTGGGCGGGGGAGGCAGCCTGCTCTCTGTTCGGGGGGGGTCAGATCTCAGAGTGAGCCGTTTGCTTTTGCAGGAGGGGGGCCAGTCCAAGAAATGGGTGTTTTTTGGAAACTGTTATGTTATGGATATTACACAACACAAAGATGTGTCAACAAAGCCCTTAGAATAGACTGTGTGAAGGGGAAAAGAGCAGGATATGGGACCTTTAAAATGATTTTGAGAACAATCCCTAGTTTGGCTACTAGAGGGCAGAAAGTTCTTTGCTTTGTCTCTCCATCTTGCAAAGTGGAGCACAAGCACAAAAATTAGAGGTAAAGTTGGAACAAAAATTGATTTTATGATTAAAATAGATCCAGAGACTTACTAAGAATTCCTGCTCAATCAGCCAGAGACCGTTCCAGTCCTTCACCATCAGCAGCAACAAACCTGCCGACTCCACAAAAGGATTCATCAGCAGCAGCTCCACCAGCCCCAGCAAAGGAAACCACCTCCACAATCACCTCCACCGCCTCCAGAGAAGAACTCATCAACTCTCCTGCTTCACCAACAAAACTTCTGTCTACCTCTTCACGTCGCTCAGTCCATCACAAAACGTCTTTAAAACGTTTGGACGGAGAATATTTGAATTTATCTGGAATAACAGACCAGAAAAGATAAAAAGAGAAATACTATATAACACCTATGAAGTAAGGGGCTTTAGATTAATAAACCTGGAAGCACTAAACTTCTCACTAAACGCTTTGTTGGTTCAGAAAATGTGTGGAAATCCAAAGTATTTTACTAAAACAAAACCGTTTGATTTTTTTAAAGGACACGTTCTGCTCTAGTGACTGTTTCTCTCTTTAATCCTGTTCTAACAATGTTCTTCATCACAAACACACTGGAGCTACATTCAGTTTCATTCACGCTGTTTTGAGGAATGTTTATTAGAAAATCCTCTCCCTCCGAGCGTCAGACACACTTCCTGCTGAACTTCTTTTTTCGGACGTATTTTCAGATCATCTACGTCGTTTATCTGAGAATCTTCTGCTGTTTTAAGTCCTTAAATCATCACTCGTTCTGAGCATTTCTTCCGTCTAAACACAATAGCTGCTGCTGCTTGATAATTGCCTTTAGCACATTCACTTATAGAGATAATATAGCTAAGCACTGGGCGCCATCTGCTGGCTGGATGCACTAAAGAGAGACTTTTGCAGACTCCTGAGGAAAATATGAATGATTTAATAATAAACCTTTTTTTGTTTGTTTCAAAACATGAGATGGTAAATTAAAGGCACTCAAGAGCACGTTTAAAGGCTAAGAACAATAAAAAATATAATAACAAATGAATGAATGAATAAAATGAAATAAAATAAATTGAATAAAAACATAATATTTTTCCTTTAAGGAATTGTTCCTGTATTTGCAAATTGATAAGAATCATTTGTCCTATTTTCAGTCTTTTGAATAAAGGCAGCTTTAAAGTGTTGGTTTTGAGATCAACTAAATCCTCCAAAAAGCTTTATTTATTTAATTTTGACCACAAATGATATGGTTTAACTCAAACATATTCAACATTTTCACTGACGGAAAACACTTACTTTGGGACAAAGCCTTAGAGAATGGGATCGTTTCATAAATGATGTTATGGGGAAGATGGCAAACTATTGGCACATGAGAAATGGACTCTATGGGAACATTTGTTGAATTAGGTGTGTCCTAAAACAGTGGTTCTCAAACTAGGGGTCGGGACCCCAAATGGGGTCATGAAATGATTTCCGGGGGTCACCAGATGATGAGGAAAAATTGATAAAATAGTCTTAAAACAAGGCTTGACCTTCAAATGCAGTGGGAAATGTAGATTTCTATTTGTCATTTTTCTAGATTTATATTCTCAAAATAAAATCAAACATTAGATACAAGTCTAATTCATCACTTTGCGTGTCGCCTATTTTTTGTGTTTGGGGGTCGCGAATGTGAAGAATTGTTATTTTTGGGGTCGCGACTGAAAAACTTTAAGAACCACTAAAATACCTAATTCTGCCTAATTCTGCGGCATAACCTAATTATCAATTAGGTTCAGCCTTGGGAAAGATAAACCAGAATGATAAACAGTGAAAAGATAAAGTTATTAGTCTGCCGTCCTTCTCTAAGAAACTATGAATGGAATTAAGATAAACAAAAGTATTAAAAATGTATATTTAAACAATCATTTGTTAACAAATGTTTCAACTTTTTTGATCACAAATTCCATGGATAAAAGATTCTCAAAGTAGACTTAGAATTTTTCACCCACAAAGAAAAGGCCCTTGTGGGCTCTTGAGGAACGTGATAAATGTTGTTTTTGTTTGACTCAAACAGAATCTGCTGAGCCTTTGTTCTGGTTTTGTCATATAGTGGGATGAAATACACAAAATACTTCAAAAAGTGAATGTTTATGTAATATTTTGTCCCCTGTCCATCATTTTAAGGTTTGTCTGAGAAACAAACTATAAAAATATGGTACATTTGATTATTTTTCTGGGAAAAAGATTCATTTTTAATGTGAAAAATACAGATTTAATAAGTATTGGCAGTTTTTAAACTGTGCCGTGATTTAGAAGAATTTGTGTGTCCAATCGGAAAAAGAGTGTTAGAACTTATAAAAGAGAAAACAATCTCAACATAAATTGAAGTCCTGTGATGGTTTGGCAGGTCTGTCTGTCTGTGTGGAAGGTTTTATGTTTTTGAAATGGTGTTTGTGTTTTGAATTACAATCTTTTTACTCATTTATTATCTGTTGTTTCTGTTTGTCGTGTACTGTTTTTGAAAGTCTGTCTCAAAATAATAAATCATTAGAACACTGGCTGTCGAACGGTAAGGGTTGGGTTTTGTTGGTTGTTGACAAAAGTAAAACATTTCCACCAGGCAATGGTTATTTTAGGCCTTTTTATGGCTGGCACCTGATCAAAACAATTAAATATTATGTAGAAAATTGCATGATTGTAATTTGCAAGGAGTGACTGGTACATACTCTGACTCGGTGGAATCTTGTAAAACCTCTTTGTGCATCAGTATTTAATTATGTCGCTGGTGTTTTCTGTTTGTTTCTCACAAACAGCTGGGACAGACAGAACACCATGAACACAAACTCACACGGTGCCAATCCCTCCGAGGGGCTCCAAATACAGGAACAAGTCAAAAACAGAAGAAGAAGAAAGAGAAAAACAAACAACAAGTGTCACTTTACCAAACCAGACCAAACAGCAATGAAAAACACAATATTAACACTTAAAAGTCGACTAGACTTCTGGACCAAATCCCACAGGAAACAAATGCAGCGTCATTTACGAGGAAATCATGAGAAGGAGAAACAGGACGCATAACTCTGCATAACTCTGCTGCCCCCTGCTGTGCTGGAGGAGGTCTGACACTGTCCTCTGGTTCTTCTACTTTCATCTACAATATTTATCTGTATCTGTTCATTGCTGTTCACATGTTTTTCCCTCGGGGGGTGGAGTCTGTTCCAGACACCGCGGCGGCTGCTCCAGTGATGCCCCCCCTCTCCCCCTCTTTATCCGCCTGAAGAAGGCGCTCTGGGACAGACAGGGGGCGCTCTAGGACAGAAGAAGGCGCTCTGGGACAGAAGGGGGCGCTCTGGGACAGACAGGGGGCTCTGGGACAGACAGGGGGCGCTCTGGGACAGACAGGGGGCTCTGGGACAGACAGGGGGCTCTGGGACAGACAGGGGGCGCTCTGGGACAGACAGGGGGTGCTCTGGGACAGACAGGGGACTCTAGGACAGACAGGGGGCGCTCTGTGACAGACAGGGGACTCTGGGACAGACAGGGGGCGCTCTGGGACAGAAGGGGACTCTAGGACAGACAGGGGGCGCTCTGGGACAGACAGGGGGCGCTCTGGGACAGACAGGGGGCGCTCTGGGACAGACAGGGGGCTCTGGGACAGACAGGGGGCGCTCTGGGACAGACAGGGGGCGCTCTGGGACAGACAGGGGGCTCTGGGACAGACAGGGGGCGCTCTGGGACAGACAGGGGGCGCTCTGGGACATTTATCCACTGCTAAATTCTATTGAACATTGTTTCATTGAAATGCTAAATTGCCCGTAGTGTGTGAATGTGAGAGTGAATGGTTGTCTGTCCTTGTCTCTGTCTCTCTGTGTTTGTTGTGATGAGTGTCCACTGTCCAGGGTGTACCCCGCCTAAGGCCCAAAGTCACTGGGACAGGCTCCAGTCACCCACGACCCCTAATGGGAATAAACGGGAGAAAATGAATGAATGAATGAATGAATTGAATTGAATTGAATTGAAAGGCTGTTTGGATCGAAGATGGTTTACGCCTGAAATAACTGGCTGAAATATTTTCGTGTGGAATTCTGATAAAGTGAATAAAAGTTTGGTTTGTTTCACTGGTTCCAAACCCTTTCTCCCTGAAGCCGCCCCTGCATGGGCCTCCGATCAAAAACTGAGCACGACAAATGTATTACAAGCCTTTATTTCAAACAAATAAAAGCAGTCGTGGTGTTTATTTTCCCACACAGAATCCTCGAGCATTTGTTTCTGATTTTTACTATTTAATTTGCGCAAATGATTCCTGCGATGACCTGACCCTCTGACCACACAAAGCCCCTGCTCTCTGTCCACCACTTCTGCTCAAACATAAATAGTATCTGTCTTTTATTATAATTTAATTACATTTGCTCTGAAATAATTATGACCACTTATTTAACTGTTACACCCTAGTTTTTACTGCAGGACAATTAATGTGGTTAATTGGTTTAATTATGTTTTATTGCATTATTCTGGGAAGGCTGTCACTCTAAACAACAAATAGTCTTTCTAGTTTTTTTGATCTTGATCTTCCTTGATCTTCGCATCTTGATTGACGTATTGTGGTTGAGTTATTGTTTGGTTCCCCCGCTCTCCTTGCTCCAGCGGTCTATGACTGTTTACCAAAGTTCCAATAGCCCCCTCCTGTTAGATCAGGGGTGTCCAAACTTTTTCCATCGAGGGCCGCATATTGAAATACAGACCAAGCGGAGGGCCACAAATCAATGGTGAAACGTTAAAAAAAGCAGCATTTATCTGATGTTTTAAGCTCCACCACATCTACATTCAGTCTCAGTGCCTTAATATCAGGTCTGTGCTGCACCAAAATGTTAGTTATTTAGGTTGGAATTGTAGAAAATCTGAAATGTGCTGTAAATAGTACTTATCAGGACAATGTGGGCCAGTTCACCAGGAAGACTAAGGGCCAAGTAAAATTGGTCTGAGGGCCGCATTTGGCCCCCGGGCCTGAGTTTGGACATGCCTGTGTTAGATGGATACATTGTAGAATTTCTTGTAACCAGCAGTTATGCGTAGGCGGTGCTTTGTGTTTCCATTTAAGTAGGATCAGGCGTCGGGCAAGTAACGTGGTAAAGGCGATGGCACGCCTTGAAGTTGGTGACAAAAGTGAAGTTGTGGTTAGGCCAAATATAGCCGTGAGTGGATTGGTGCTTAGTGAGATCTGGAGAACCTGAGAGAGGGCTGCAAAGATATTGAACCAATATTTATTAAGCATCGGGCATGTCCAAAACATGTGTATATGGTCAGCCGGCGTATTTTTGCATCTTCAATCAATCAATCACATTTATTTCTACAGCACATTTAAAAAACAACCATGGTCGACCAAAGTGCTTCACAGGTACAGTTTCAGAAACACAAATACACATATAAACAGTAAAAAAAATTGCATTAATGTTCAAATATAAACCATGGTATCTTCTCAAGCCGTGTTAAAAGCAAGTGTAAAAAAGTGTTTTTTAAGTAATGTTTTGAAATGCTCAGTAGATTGTGCAGCTCTGATGTGGAGAGGGAGATTATTCCACAGTTTTGGAGCGGCACCTGAGAATGCCCCGCCCCCCCGCTCACGAGCCTGGAGCCAGGCACTTCCAGCAGCAGCCCAGATCTTGGGCATATGTCAGACACCTCTGGGTGCCTTTGTGCTAGCTTGGTGTTGGTAAGGTGTGCCCTGTATACGACCTTAAATTGCATTAGTGCATGTCTAGCACAGATGGATGAGCTGTGTATGAGTTTCCTTTTTTCTTCCCAATGGCTGTCTGATATTTTTATTCTTAAATCGTCTTCCCATTTTTCTTTAAAGGGAATAGTTGGGTCATTGATTTGAGAGCTGATATTTGAATAAATATGTGAAATCAAGTGTTTTTGGTTCCATTGTAAGTTTAATAGCTGATCAATTTCAGCTTCAGGTGGGCGATTGGGGTAATGGGGGAACTGAGTCTGAATGAAATGGCGAACCTGGAGATAACAGATGAGATGACTATTTGGGAGGTTAAATTAGTGCGCAGAAACTCAAAAGAAGCAAAAGTATCCCCATCGTATACATTTTTAACCTGCAGAGGCCGTTTTCTGACCATTTTGAGAAGGCCTGGTCGGTACCAGGTTGGAACAGGTGGTTATTTCGAAAAGGTGCGTTGAGGGACGCTTTAAGAGGACCAAGGTTATTTCTATATTGATTCCAAATTTTGAGTGTATTCATGACAATTGGATTGTGGGATATGTTGCGGAGATTTATTGATCTATTTGAACAAACTACAGAGTGGATAGAGCAGGAAGATGACTTGGTCTCAATCTGAAACCATGGTAGGCTAGGATCTGAGGAGTTATAACTAGTCCAATATATAATTTTGTTAATATTATATATTGTAGTAGTAATGTCGAACGTTGGGGAGAGCCAGTCCTCCGGAAGATTTTGGTAGTTGAAGTATTGTCCTTCGGACACGTGCCGGTTTTTGGGCCCAAATAAAACTACATTTTTTTTTCTAAAGTTTTGAAGAAGGATGAAAATTGGTAAAAAAGTGTTGAAAGAGATATAAGAATTTGGGAAGAAGTATCATTTTAATCAAATTAACACGTCCTGCAATAGAAAAGGGGAATGTATTCCATCTGATAAGATCTATTTTACATCTATCTATTAAAGGTTCAAAATTTTTTGTAAAGAGGAATTTGAAATTGTTCGGAATGAAAATCCCCAAGTACCTAAAGCCTCCTTGGGCTATTTTAAAAGGACACTGGGTTGCTGAGAAATATTTAGCTGCTTTGTTAATAGGGAATAATTCACTCTTTTGAAGATTTAATTTATATCCTGATATTTTGCCAAAATGATTGAAAATTGATAAAATTGGGGGGATGGAATTTTCAGGATTGGAGACATATAGTAATCATCGGCATAGAGTGAGAGTTTGTGAATTTGACTTTGTCGCTCAATTCCCTGAAAGTCTTTTTGGTTTCGAAACCATATTGCTAATGTTTCCAAAATTAAATTGAATAATATTGGTGATAGCGGGCACCCTTGACGCGTCCCACGTTGTAAAGGAAACTGGGGAGATTGACTGTTATTTGTGGAAATCGAAGCAGTAGGGGAAGTGTATAAAAGTTGGACCCATGCTATAAAATTGGGGCTAAAACCACATTTTCCTAATATAAAGAACAGACATTTCCATTCCACCCTGTCAAACGCCTTTTCTGCGTCAAGGGTGATGATGGAGGGTGGGGTGGAAATGATATTAAGGATCCGTCTCGTATTAAAAAAAGAATGACGTACTGGGATGAACCCTGTTTGATCTTGCGCGATAATTGTTGGGATGATGTTTTGGAGACGTATTGCCAGTATCTTAGCAAGTATTTTGAAATCTACATTTAGTAAAGAAATTGGTCGATAATTACTTCAACATGTAGGGTTTTTATCTTTTTTCAATATCAATGAGATTGAGGCAGCATATAAACTTTTTTTGAATGAATCATTATACATTTTCACAAGAATTGGAATCAATAAGGTTGAGTAGGTTTTGTAAAATTCGACAGTGAAACCGTCGGGGCCTGGCGACTTTCCATTTTGCATTAACCACAGCGCTTGATTTACCTCAAGTGGAGAGATTGGGTTTCCACATTCGACAGCGGCAGCTTCGTTGATTTTAGGAAAATTCAAGGTATCAAGCGGGTCAAAAACTGGGGTTGTAGCTTCAGAGCTATACAGCTTCATATAGTAGTTAGTAAATCTTTGATTTATTAATGAAGGGTCGGATACAAGAGTCCCATCTTCTGTACAGACTTGGGAAATAAATTTAGAGCAGTTTGTTGTTCGAACTTGTTGAGCCAGTAGCTTCCCCGCTTTTGAATTGTTGTTTGGATTGTTTTAGTTGTTTCTCGAGGACAGTACCTTAGCACTACGAGGACAGTACCTTAGCACTACAAGGCTGCTTTGAGTGCACAGACTGGACAATGTTTCTGAAGTCGTGTTCGGACATTGATGAACTTACAGACGTTGTCAGTTGTTACATTTCCTTTTGCGAAGACTCTGTTATTCCCAAAAAAGAAATAATAGTGTACCCAAATAACAATCAGTGGTTCACTAGGGACATAAAAGAGTTGTTGCTTAAAAGAATAACTGTTTTTAATGAGGGTGATGAAAATGCAATGAGGTCTGTGAGGAAGGAAATCAGATCTGAAATAAATAAGAACAAATTAAGATATAAAGATAAAATTGAGGTTGAGCTTAAGAGCAACAACTTGAAAAGAACTTGGAGAGGAATGAAAACAATGATTGGGGCCCCTGACAGAGTAAACAGAGTGGCTCTAAATGGTTATGACTCTGACAAACACCTGGCGGATGAACTTAATACGTTCTACTCTAGATTTAATAATTGTTGTTTTGATGATAGAGTAGAAGAAATTAGGGTTGCCACTCAGTCACCGCCATCCATCTTTGTTGACAGTGCTGCTGTGGCTAAAATGTTCAAGCACACAAAGTCAAAGAGCCCCGGGCCGGATAATATTAGTAGGCGATTACTGAAGACATGTTCTGACCAATTATGTGACATCTTTCAATGTATTTTCAATTTGTCCTTGTCACAGCAGAAAATCCCCAAAATTTGGAAGCATTCTATTGTTGTGCCTTTGGCTAAATGCAACACCCCTAAATCACTAAATGATTTCCGACCTGTTGCACTAACTTCATTGGTTGTGAAAACCTTTGAAAAGATAATTAAGGAGGCTGTCTTGCTGCAGGTGGGGGACAGGTTAGACCCACTGCAGTTTGCCTATAGGTCGGGCAGGGGGGTAGAGGATGCAGCAATCACACTATTGCACTTTATTTTTTGCCATCTGGAAAAGGCAAAGGCTCATGTTAGACTCTTATTTGTTGATTTTACTTCTGCGTTCAATACAATTCAGCCTTATCTGTTAGTTGAGAGACTGATCTCTGATTTTAATCTTGATTTAAATCTGGTCGGCTGGTTATTTGATTTTTTAACAGATAGATCCCAGTGTGTCAATGCAAATAGCACTATGTCTGAAGTTGCCTTTACATCTGTTGGTTCCCCTCAGGGTTGTTGCCTCTCTCCACTTCTATATATTCTTTATACCGATCAGTGTCGCAGCTTGTATGAGGACAGACACATCCTGAAGTTCGCGGATGACTCTGTTATTGTCAGTCTTCTGTCAGGGGATGAGCAGGACCATGGGACAGTCCTCAATGACTTTGTGGAGTGGTGTGATGCCTCCTTTTTACATCTTAATGTGTCGAAAACAAAGGACATGGTTCTGGACTTCCGTAGGGCACCACCGCCCCCCTCCATTTCTGTAATCAAAGGCACAAACATTGAGCTGGTGGAGCAATACAAATACCTTGGAGTTATTGTGGATCGGAAATTGTGTTTTGAACCCTGGATTGATGCTGTCCAGAAAAAAGTCCAGCAGAGGATGTATTTTCTTAGGCGTATGAACACTTTTAATGTTTCATCTGAAATGATGACCTTGTTTTATCGTTCTTTCATTGAATCAGTTTTAACTTTTTGCTCGGCTGCCTGGTATGGAAGCCTCTCCCTTACTAATAAAAATAGACTCGCTCGGTTGGTCAAAGTGGCCAGCAAAGTCTCAGGGCACGACAGGCTCAGCCAGGAGACCTGTACATGAGGCAGGTGCAGGTGCATGTGGCAGGTGCAGAGAAAGGCTAGAGCCATTACTAGTTCCCAGGACCATCCTCTTAAGGCACAGTTTGAACTTTTGCCTCTGGGCGGCGTTACAGAGTTCCTAGTTGTAAAACTAAAAGGCTGGGAACTACATTTATCCCAACAGCCGTGAAGCACCTTAATGGCACTTAGCACTTTGTAAATCCGCACATAGAACATTTGCACATGTGATTTAATCTGCTATTTTGCACTTTGAGGGAAGTGTGATTTTGGGTTTGTTTTATTATTTGTATCTGTATGTGTATATTGTTTTTACATTGTCCTTTTATGTTGAGCTGTGCTGCAAAACGAATTTCCCCCCTTAGGGGACAATAAAGACACCTTGAACCTTGAACCTTCTCAGTATTGGCTGTCATCATCCGTTCGTGTTTTGAGTGAAGCACGAGACGTTTATTGAGAAAGTTAGGGTTTGGATTTGTCACCTGAAGTTTGTCTAAGTTTCTAATTTTTTCTCTAATTGTAAATATGTCAGCCAAATCTCTTTATCTGATAAAGGAGATATATGAAATTATTTGCCCTCGAAAAAAAGATTTAAGGGCTTCCCACAAATGTTCTGAGTGAATTTCGGCGTTGTCATTGGTTTCAATGTATAGTTTTATTTGTGTGGCAATGTAGTCTTTGATATTGTCATCTGACAGCCATTGGGATTGAAAGCGCCAGGTCTTGGTGATCGTTATTGTGGAGGGAAAGGTCAAATCAAATGATATGGGTGCATGGTCTGAAGTTACGATAGGATGATAGTGGCAGTTTGTTGCCAGGTGAAGTAATTGTTTATCAATTAAAAAGAAATTGACATGTGAAAATGATTGATGTACTTGTGAAAAAAGGAGAAGTTTTTGGTCGTGGGATTCATAAATCTCCACGGATCTGTAATGCCTAAGCGTACAGAATTGTCAAAAATAACACGGGCAGATTTGGTTAAGGGGGAGGATTTGTCAGATGATTTATCCAGCCTTGTGTTTTGTACCAGATTAAAATCACCACCTAGTATTAGATGCTGGTCATCTGAATTAGGAATCTTGGCAAAGAGGTTGGTAAAAAAAAGAAGATTATCCGGCGCCTTGTTGAAGCCACGGACATTCCATGAGATCAACCGTATGGGTTTTCCCGTTTTGTTGTGTTGTGCCATCTGTCATTTTGTTCTTTAGATAGGTGTACTGTAAAAATAGAAAACAAACATGAGCAACTGTTGTGTGGATGAGTAAGGAGAGAGTATTTCTTGAGAGTAGTATGGTAAAAAAGTAAGTAAAAAAAAATAAAACAAAAAAAGGGAAATAAATGGTAACATTGATAGGTGAAAATAGAGAGAAGGGAAAAGAAGGGAAAGACAAAACAACACCAAACAAACATTAAGAAATACATTTTTGAAAGAAAAAAAATCTCCTTGTGGTGATGTCCTGGTGGAGAAGGACAATAGCAGACAATCTGAACTATCCATGTAGTCCAAGGCTATCTAAAATTTTGGGGGTCCCAGACCCGAAGAATTTGAAAAAGGTAAGAAAAAATTGAGAGAACACCCTGTGTTCAAAGTGTTTAATTTACTGTGGCCACGTGTACATTTATTTATGACTATAACTATGTCAGTTAGCTGTAAATAGTCTTAAGTCTATATACATTGGGCCGCAGTGTACAGCGAACGACTGTATAAAGGCAGCGTTATTTCAAAAGTAGGTCGTCAACATCTTATTCTTCCCTGCTCCTAATGACTGGAAATCAGGGAATATTTGTGAAAGCTAAATAGTTCGTAACTTCAGCTAAGTTGGCAAACATTTTCCTGCTTCCTTCTGTGGTTATGATGCTCAGCCTAGCGGGATAATGGAGAGATGGCTTCAGTCCCATGCTGTAAAGTTTTGTCATAACATCTTTATATTTATAGCACTCCTCCATCACTTCGGGTGCATCGTCTTCATGTATGTCAATAGAGAGGTCTCGGTATTTCAGCTTCCCTCTGTTGGTACGCGCTTGCCAAACGATAGCTTCTTTTACTTGGTGCTTGTGAAGGCAAATAATCACTGGTCTGGGCCTTTGTCCCGGTCTCGGTTTTGCCTGGGAGGTGCGGTGGGCTCTGTCGCACTTGGGCACGGACCCGCCCAACCCTGATCCAAACACTTCCAAAAGGAGTCGGGGTCTTTCCAAGGATTCCGGCAAGCCTATGATCGTGATGTTGTTGGCATTCAGTGGCCAGAGCGCTGTCCTCTGAATATATCAAAGAAAGGGTGTATTTAGTGGGATTTTAAGTTTGTTTTCTGCGGGAGTGAGACCAGTGGCGTCTTACTCCATTGACCCGGAAGTTTCGGCTGAAGAATTGAGGAAGGGGGGCTTCGGTGGATTTTGGGCTTGTGGCAATGTTTTTTAATTCACTGTAAAGCACGTTGTGTTACATTTTATATGTATGAAAAGCGCTTTATAAATAAAATTTGATTTGATTTGATTTGATTGGACCATATGTGATGTGTGTGGGAGGGGGATTGGACCATATGATGTGTGTGAGAGGGGGATTGGACCATATGATGTGTGTGGGAGGGGGATTGGACCATATGTGATTTGTGTGGGAGGGGGATTGGACTATATGATGTGTGTGGGAGGGGGATTGGACCATATGATGTGTGTGAGAGGGGGATTGTGAGAGGGGGATTGGACCATATGATGTGTGTGGGAGGGGGATTGGACCATATGTGATTTGTGTGGGAGGGGGATTGGACTATATGATGTGTGTGGGAGGGGAATTGGACCATATGATGTGTGTGGGATGGGGATTGGACCATATGATGTGTATGGGAGGGGGATTGGACCATATGATGTGTGTGGGAGGGGGATTGGACCATATGTGATTTGTGTGGGAGGGGGATTGGACTATATGATGTGTGTGGGAGGGGGATTGGACCATATGATGTGTGTGAGAGGGGGATTGGACCATATGATGTGTGTGGGAGGGGGATTGGACCATATGATGTGTGTGGGAGGGGGATTGGACCATATGGGATTTGTGTGGGAGGGGGATTGGACTATATGATGTGTGTGGGATGGGGATTGGACCATATGATGTGTATGGGAGGGGGATTGGACCATATGATGTGTGTGGGAGGGGGATTGGGCCATATGTGATGTGTGTGGGAGGGGGATTGGACTATATGATGTGTGTGGGAGGGGGACTGGACCATATGATGTGTATGGGAGGGGGATTGGACCATATGATTTGTGTGGGAGGGGGACTGGACCATATGATGTGTGTAGAAAGGGGACTGGACCATATGATTTGTGTGGGATGGGGATTGGACCATATGATGTGTGTGGGAGGGGAATTGGACCATATGATGTGTGTTAGAGGGGGATTGGACCATATGATGTGTATGGGAGGAGGACTGGACCATATGATGTGTGTGGGAGGGGGATTGGACCATATGTGATGTGTGTGGGAGGGGGATTGGGCCATATGTGATGTGTGTGGGAGGGGGATTGGGCCATATGTGATGTGTGTGGGAGGGGGATTGGGCCATATGTGATGTGTATGGGAGGGGGATTGGACCATATGATTTGTGTGGGAGGGGGACTGGACCATATGATTTGTGTGGGAGGGGGATTGGACCATATGATGTGTGTAGAAGGGGGACTGGACCATATGATTTGTGTGGGATGGGGACTGGACCATATGATGTGTGTAGAAGGGGGACTGGACCATATGATTTGTGTGGGATGGGGATTGGACCATATGATGTGTGTGAAAGGGGGATTTGGACCATATGATGTGTGTGGGAGGGGGATTGGACCATATGATGTGTGTGAAAGGGGGATTTGGACCATATGATGTATGTGGGAGGGGGATTGGACCATATGATGTATGTGGGAGGGGGATTGGACCATATGATGTGTGTGGGAGGAGGATTGGAAATGAAAAGCACATCTTCAGCCGTCCCCTTTTCAAATCATCTGTGTCTGTAATGTAAACCACGTGAACTATATTTGCAGATTTGAAATAAAAATACTACCTACTATACCCCTCTTTTCTATGAAAAAAATGCTGTAAAAATGCAAGTTTTGTCAAGATTTATCCATCTATTTATCTATTCCAGACTCTCAATTTCCATCTCGAATCAGTAATCTGATGAACGCGATAAAATAATCTGAAGATCAACATGTTTGACAGATGAAGTGGGATGTAAACCATAATTCTGTTTCTTTGAATGTTTTGTGCTGCTTGTTTTTATTTGTTTTTTATAATCGGTGGTTGTTTTCTGTGTTATGTGTTTAAACTTTTAAAAATCATCCATGTGTTTTTCAATCACGAGATGTAATTAAACCTCACCGGTCAGACCTGTAATTACCAGGCCATAAATTTTCATTGTAGGTGTGTGTGAAGCTCCACCCAGATTCCACAGCTGCAAAGATGCACATAAAAGAGCCCTCACACCTCCATCAACTCAGAGCATCTGCTCCTCAGCACCAGCTCCACCAAGAGTCTGCTCCTCAGCACCAGCTCCACCAAGAGTCTGCTCCTCAGCACCAGCTCCACCAAGAGTCTGCTCCTCAGCACCAGCTCCACCAAGAGTCTGCTCCTCAGCACCAGCTCCACCAAGAGTCTGCTCCTCAGCACCAGCTCCACCAAGACTCTGCTCCTCAGCACCAGCTCCACCAAGAGTCTGCTCCTCAGCACCAGCTCCACCGAGAGTCTGCTCCTCAGCACCAGCTCCACCAAGAGTCTGCTCCACAGCACCAGCTCCACCAAGAGTCTGCTCCTCAGCACCAGCTCCACCAAGACTCTGCTCCACAGCACCAGCTCCACCAAGAGTCTGCTCCACAGCACCAGCTCCACCAAGAGTCTGCTCCTCCATCTCCACAAGGTATCAACTCTCTTTTTCAATTCTCTGTACTGTGGGCTGGACCTGTCCTCCCTACAGCGCCTCCAGCAGGTCCAAAATGCTGCTGCCCGCTTGTTAACGGGGACGAGAAAGTGTGAGCACATGACCCCAGTGCTTGCCTCCCTTCACTGGCTTCCTGTCAAATTCAGGATTGACTTTAAGATTTTGATGTTCGTTTTTAAATGCCTAAATGGATTGGCCCCTGAATACCTGTCTGAACTTGTAACAGCTCATGTTCCGGCCAGATCAGTGAGGTCAGAACATCAGTTGTTGTTAGATGTGCCCAGATCCCGATTAAAAACTCGAGGAGACGGGGCCTTTGCTGTGGTCGCCCCAAAACTGTGGAACAGTCTTCCTCTACAGATCAGAGCTGCTCCATCACTAGAGTCTTTTAAATCTGCTCTTAAGACACATTTCTTTGCTTTGGCTTTTAACACGTTAACTGTTATCTGTTGTGTTTGTAATAATTTTGTTCTTTTACTGTATGTTTTTAACATGTTGTGCAGGTGAAGCACTTTGGGCAGCTGGTGTTGTTGTAAATGTGCTACAGAAATAAAGTTGACATTGACATTGACATTTTTCATTTGCCTCTCACTTGACATGAGCTAATATGCCCAGGATGGTTTCCTCGTACTTTCTGTCCTTCTCTCATTGGTTCATTAACAGTGTGCATCAGCCACTTACAGTCCAGTCATTGTTGGGCTCCGGCCACTTTCTTTTTCTCTTTGTCAGAGATACCATCATGCGCCCTCTGCTGATACTTTCAACTGACATGATAACTAGAACACTCATTCTCCATACAATTATTCTACGTTGTACCACAAGAATTACAAAAGCAAAGTGTGTCAAGTTATCCGTGCACAGGAAGATTAATTTCAGCCAAATTCACAAGCAGCGTCCTTTTATATTGTTGAAGTTGAAAGTTTAAGCGCCCAAGAGCAGAAATATGCATCGATTGTTTCTGAAAAATGAGTAGAATTAAAGGCCCCATAACATGCTAAATGGACTTTTCAGAGGTGTTAACCTTCCTCCAGGGCTCTCTGGGCCTCGTATGTTGTGCCCAAAGTGGTTTTTTGATTGATTCCCTCATGTTTTCACTAGAGAACTGTCTTTTCCGTCCCCCTCGGCTGAGCAGCAGACGGGGGCTCCTCACTAAGATGACGCTGTGTTTAAGCCACGCCTCCAGGAAGAATAAAAACAGCTAATGCTAATGCTACACAGTAATTACACGATGGATACGACAGATAGAAGAGTTAGCTTGTTATTTACCAAACGGCACGTCCGTGGTTGAGGCCCTGGAGCACGTCAAACTCCAGGTCAGATCCAGGACGTAGGACTCAGCACGACGCACCGTCAGGACCAGAAAATGTTTATTCAGTGTTTGTGTATCGCTGTTTACCGGAGCACACGGCGCATGCACCATCTCCACTACAGGGGAGGCACGGGTTGGGCGGGGGAGGCAGCCTGCTCTCTGTTCGGGGGGGTCAGATCTCAGAGTGAGGAGGGGGGCCAGTCCAAGAAATGGGTGTTTTTTGTAAACTGTTATGTTATGGATATTACACAACGAGAAGATGTATCAACAAAGCCCTTAGGACAGACTGTGTGAAGGGGAAAGAGCAGGATATGGGACCTTTAAGCCTCTGAATGTGTGGACGGGAAAGATCTCTTTTCTCAACTGGATTTCAGATGGATTTCTCTGCTCGCTGCACTGTTCTACCACTTCCCCCCGACAGCAGTCACTTTCAGCCAAACAACTCAAATCAAGTGCTACACATCAGACTGGCTTCTGTCAGGTTTGTCCTGAAGCGGAAAAAGCCTGAATAACGCACAATATATTAGGGGACACTGTGGCTGGCACTCTCTCCTCACATCAACAAGGTCTTGAGATAAGTCAAATCCTGGTCTTGCTAAGGTCTTGACTAACCCAAGCTCAAGATCTAGATCTGGACCCCGTGTGCTGCCGCGCCCACTGCTCCTGACAGGTTCAACCCCAGTGGCATAGAAGGATGGGTCAAATGCAGAGGACAAACAATAAAGTCTAATGCAGCTTTGAGTCAAACCACTCACTGTTGTTTTTCAGATGACGGTGAGCTCCTCCAGCCTGCTCGGCCTCGTGCTCTGCCTCCCTGCTCTGTTCCTGGTGCCCAGTAAGACATTTGAAAGCCCAGGGACACATTCTCAAACATAAACCACACTTCTCAGTCTCATCTGTGTCTTTTTTCAGGTGATGCCAAACTGAACATCTCTGACTGTCCCATCACATACTACGGAGTCACACACACTGAAATCGACGTGCGAAGAACATTTAAAACAGACAAATATGATGGACCAAACACATTATTGACTTTTGTATTTCTTTTTCTCCACAGATCGTAAGCGCAACACAATTATTAATGAATTTTGGGGCGGACTTCTATATCATAACCTCAGAGCTTTCAACTGACACTTCCACTGAAATAAACCTTAACGTAAACGTGAACAGCTTTGATAACGAGATCCACAAAGCTTTTCCACACATCACCAGTGCATCCATCTGTGGACATCACCTGAGGTTTACATACGAACGAGCTACAGCTCCAAGTGTAAGTCTTTTCAGTTTATCATAAAACACCCAAATCAAAACCCTTAAAGGCTGCTCTTTATTGCAGCGACAAACTGTTTACTTATGTATGAATATGATCTGTTTTAATTCATATCCAAGGCTTAAAGGGCCCATGACAGGTCGGACACTCATTTAACCAAAATGTAGTTCAGATAAACATATTTCAAAATTAGCAAAAATTCTTTACAAATTTTTCACCGTTTTCGCAATTTTTAGCTTTTTAATTTTACTTCCTGGTTGTAAATGATGACATCACGCTAGGAAATTACCGCAGCAACCACACTGTAAACTGGGCCAAAACTCATCTAATGTCACATTATTTTGATTTGACAAATAAAACAAATGTGAACACCTTTAATTTTGTTGAATTAATGTTTAAAGGGTCAAAAAAGTAGTTCATTTTGTGTAAATGATGCATAACCTTTGTCTCCCCAGTGTGATGTCATCAGTTTGTTTACTTCCTGTATTTTTCAACAGGTTTTTCTACTTTTTTTCCACAAACAGTCACCGGATTGGTGTAAAACTATCATTTCTATTTACAACAAGTATTAATGCACTGATTAAAGTCAAAATTAGAAAATCATAGAAACCCGTCACACGCACTTTAATACTTTGGGAGTTTTATTGTGCCAAATACAGACACAAAGACATGGAAAAAGAATAAAGTGGTCGAACGGCATAAAGATATTCAGTTATCCTAGCCTTGTGGAGGCTAAATGTGGATATTCACTGTCCCTGAAATAAATAAATAAATATTCAAGAATGCTAACAGCAGATCCAGGCTAATGCTACTGCGAGGTTAGCCCCACCTGCTGTAGTCCAGTCTAACGATGCGGTTCACTTCCAGATCTGTTCATGATTCATGTTCGTGTCTGATAACTACCATTTTAATCTGATTTGTTTTACACAGGATATTTACTTGATGAACTTTGGGAAACAGGCAGCTGCACACATCGTCGCTAACATTGGAACTCAGGTCAGTAAAACCTTTGCCCAAACATATGTTTCTTTGGTACATTGACCTCTTTTCTTTTAGTCACATCAGGTTTGTTTGTTTTTACCTCGAGGTGTTTCAGCTGCTGGTTGTGACTCTTCAGAACTGTCACTGGCCACGCCCCCTCACACTGACCACGCCTCTGTATACTGACCACGCCCCCTCACACTGACCACGCCTACTTATACTGCCCACACCTCCGTATACTGACCACGCCCCCTCACACTGACCACACCTCCTTATACTGACCACGCCACCTCACACTGACCACGCCTCCTCACACTGGCCACGCCCCCTCACACTGACCACGCCTCCTTATACTGACCACGCCCCCTCACACTGACCACGCCTCCTTATACTGACCACGCCCCCTCACACTGACCACACCTCCTCACACTGACCACGCCTCCTTATACTGACCACGCCCCCTCACACTGACCACGCCTCCTCACACTGACCACACGTCCTCACACTGGCCACGCCTCCTCACATTAACCACACCTCCTCACACTGGCCACGCACCCTCACACTGACCATGCCTGATCACACTGGCCACGTCTCCTTATACTGACCACACCTCCTCACACTGACCACGCCCCCTCACACTGACCACGCCCCCTCACACTGGCCACGCCCCCTCACACTGACCACGCCCCCTCACAGACCAGTGACAGTTTTGAAATCAGCGGTGAAACATCTCAAGGTCAATACACCTCACTCATAAAGTTGTCTGAGTAAAAGAAATAAAATAAATCTACTGGATATATGTAACATGTTTTATTATATTCAAGACTACACATAGGAAATGGTTTTGGCTTTGATTTTTGACTGCGATGCTCTCTTTTTCAGAGTTATGGTATAGAATTTACAAGCAATGGAAAGATTGCCAACAGGTTCGGCATTCGCAAGTCTGGACCTTACAATGTGGACATGACCGGCTGCTCAGACAACGGTGGGTAACAGAAATAAAGTGAATGGGCTGCATTTGTTTCAGCTCCAACTCTCTCCTGTATTTTGATGGAATCACTGACTGTTTACACTAATGTGCACCTAACTCGGTGTTAGCGTCAATACTTCCTTTCCATTATGAGCTCTAAGGGGATTTTGCAGAGTCACTCTGAACAAATACTTAAAGCTGTCACTGACGTGTTAAAGACTTTGTTTTCCAGTGGACACTTCTGTGATGATAAAGAGAGGTGTTTGTGGGTCAATGTTAATGCTTGTGCTACTTCTGAAAAAAATTAAGTAATATAAAAATAATCGGGTGGTCTTTACTTTAATTTTAATTTGTTGTTTCATTATATTTTAATAATACTGAGATATGGTTGGCTAAACTAACTTCTGCACAGTGCCCATTTACTGAACTTTGCCCTTCATATATATTTTTTCTCTCTTTAACAATTTCAATTTTAGGAAATTCAATCGTCATGGACGATAACGCCACTATTCCAGGCGGTGACTGTTTAGAGAAGACATGCCTTTCCACCGGGTTTTTTGGTCCTGCGGCTTCTGCCTGCCCCTCAGATCAAGTCTGTGTGGGTAACGATGAGTAAGTATGACATCTTTCTCATGAAAAACTGAATTCCTTCTTAAACTTTTTAAATCCCCCATGAACTGCTGCCTTGTTGTGATGGGGGGAGTTTGACTACCAAAACTGACGCTCTATGACTTCTGTCCTGTTTTTGATTTTTTTTTTTCCTACCGCTTGTTCCCGTTAGGGGTCGTGGGTGACTGGAGCCTGTCCCAGTGACTTTGGGCCTCAGGGGCCAGTGGCAGGGTTAACACAGAGACATAGACGTTCACTCTCACAGTCATTCACACCTACAAATGCATGTGCACGGGATGCAAACTCCACCCAGAGAGATCGTGTGATGTAGGTCTGGAATCGAACCCATGATCTCCTTATTGGGAGGCAATGCCACCGCTTTGATATTTGAACTTTGTTATGTTGAGTAACCAGATTTGACCACTTAAGGGGTTGTGTCAGGCCGAACAGCGGGGCAGAGTACCGGCCTTCTTGGACGGAGCACTGACCGGTTGGTTCTTCTGGGGGACTTCAGCGCCCACGTGGGCAACGCCAGTGACACCTGGAGAGGAACAGACCCTCGATCTGAACCCATATTGTGTTCAGTTTTGGGACTTCTGTGCGAGTCACAAACACCACTCCTGCAGTAAGTCAGACTGTTCCCAGTGAGTGCCGGACTGCTCCAGGGCTGCCCTTTGTCACCGCTTCTGTTCACTGTTTTTATGGACAGAATTTCTAGCTGAATCGAAATGCGAATCTCTTGATTTACCGATTAATCTACGTTCCTGCTGTCACTTGGTCATGAGCTTTGGGACTGAAAGGACAAGACAATAAGTTTCCTCCACAGGGCGACAGAGCTCAGTCACACGGGAGGAGCTCGGAGTAGAGCCGCTGTAGAAACAGAAGAGGAATAGATAGGTGACTCCTCAAACTGCCCTGACACAGGATCTGATGATGTCACCCCATGAGTCCGGTTGTTGAGACCTTTGTTTGAGCTTTTCTATTATTATTGTCTTTAAATGCTCATGTACTTGAATTTGCCTTTGGCGACAAATAAAGTAACATTGACTGATTGATCAATACTTTATGTTGTCTCAGGTGTGGATTTGAGAAGAGTTGCTCAGTGGTGGGTCCCTCTATCGTGGACTCAAAAGGTGGCTCAGGGAAAATTCCAGACTTTTGTGCCTACGTTCTGCTGACGGAGAACGGATTCACCGTTAAAGGAGTTTTCAGATCACATCGTCACACAGATGTTCCATTTCTGCATGAAGTGCTTCTCATTACATCTGATGTCATCACCATCAAACAGGGAGGCAGGGTCTATGTGAGTATCTCAACCCTGATCACACTCAACCTTTACATTGTCACACACTTTAACCTGCAAGAATCTCATATTATGCAGTATTTCTTAGATAAAATATGTTTAGCAGATTTTAACAATTAAGGCACTTTAAAAAACATTTAACAAACAGTCAATCTAGTAAAAGGTGTAAAAACTGGTCCTACTTACAGTATGCAAAAATGTACAATGGGTTCATGTCAGACACGTGTCCTGTGCCGATGGCAGCCATCTTGGTTCTGCTCGTTAATGTAAACAAATGTAAGAAAAAGAAAATCTGTACAAACTGCTCAAATATCATTGTGTCAGCTGCGGTTCTGACAATTATATGACCACAAATGACATCGTACAAAAGAACATTTTAAACACAAATGTAGAGAATTATAAAGAAAATGCTGATAAATGATTAGCATTGGTGATTAGCTACAGGCCAAGAAATTGTCTAACAACTGAAACATGACTTATAAATGTTCGAAACGTTCCCTGTGTACGGTAAAAGTGACTAAGTATGAATTATGTTTTTGTGTGAGTCTGAGCTTTTAGTGCTGAGTTTGATGAAGGTCTTTGTCAGTTAAAGTCTGTGTAAAAAAGTACAAAAAGTAAACACTCGTCACTTTCCGTAGAAACTATTTGTCTCCCACCAGCAGCAGTTTACCTCAGCTCTTGATGTGTGACGTACGTTGGCATGAACCGATTGTCAAATCAACATAAAACAAAGTAGAGGGATAAAACAGTAACAGCTATGACATGGACGTCGTTCTATTTACATAACTTTTAATTTGTGTGTATTTAAGTGAAGTTCTTTCCACTCATCTGTGTAACTTGTACGTCACCTCTAGCTCTCACAGGTTGAAGTTCATTTGTTTATTGGTCACAGTTGGAGTCCACTCCATATTGAGCTCTCAGTTTGACATGTTTGTCTTTAGAACACAGAAGAAACACACAGGAGACACAGCAGGTTCATACACACTATTCACCGTCAAAGTCTTTGATCACAGAAAGCAGGCGTGGAGGTGGCTCTGAACGCCACAGCAGTGACAGAGTTTGGGGTGAAACTCTCCAGAGACCCAACTGGAGTGACGGCTGCTTTCACCGACTCCAGGCGCGTTACCCACACCGTGTTCTACGACGGCTCGCTGTTCTCCATCAGTACGAAGGGTGAGTCACTGGTTTGTTCTTATACTCAGTGGATACAGACCGGTCCAGAGAGCAGAGGAATGCAGTCAGTGTTTCTGGGGGAGGCTAGTGAGGGTCAAGTACAAAAGAATCAGAATCAGAATCAGAATCATTTATTAAAGGCCACACAACAGAGTTGGTGGAATTTGTTTTCGGTACAGCAGTTAATGCTCACATCTCTCATGTGTCAGTTCCACACATTTATACAGGTTACATTAAGACAGTGATTCATTTAAGGTCCGTGTAGCTATTGGAAAGAAGCTATTTTTAAATCTGACAGATTTTGTGGTTATAGACCTGTAGCGCCTCCCAGAGGCATAAGTGTGAAAAGATGGTGAGCAGGATGTGAGATCTCTGAGGTGATTCTTGTAGCTCGCTGTGATGCGTCTTTGGTACAGAGTGTCTATGGATGGGAGTGTGTGGCCAGTGATTTTGGAGGATTTGTTGATGATTGGTTGGAGTTTTGAACGGAAGTGACTGTCCAAATGACCATACCAGACTATTATGGATGAAGTAAGGATACTTTCAATTATGGCTGTGTAGAACTGAAGGAGGAGATTATGTCGTACATGGAATTTCTTGAGTTGTCTGAGAAAAAACAGTCTCTTGTTGGCCTTTTTGTAAAACTGCAGGAGTAAACATCAATATGACTATAGTCAAGAAAACCATAGATTGCACCTCTGACTTAAATCTGTAATTTGTCGATGCAAACTGGTGTATTCCCAGAAAAAATGAAAGTTGCCAAAGTAATCCCCCTTTTAAAAAATGGTGACAAACACACATTCAAAACCTATAGACTAATATCACTGCTCTCACAGTTCTCCAAAGTCCTAGAGAAATGGTTTGCTGAAAAATTCAAGATGTTTTTAGAGAAGCACAAGCTTATTTGTGACAACAGTGTGGATTTAGAGCTCAAAAATCTACAAGCTTAGCTGTAATAGATCTGATGGAGAAAATTATTAATGCAACAGATAAGAAACAATACACAATTTGTGTGTTTATTGATTTAAGAAAAGCCTTCGATAAATCATGAGCTATTATTATCAAAATTATACAATTATGGAATCAGGGGACAGGTGCACAAATGGCTCACTAGCTACAGCATCAATAGAAAACAATATGTACATTTTAATGGACCAGATTCAGAATGCAAAAGGGTAAAATGTGGAGTTCCACAAGGGTCTGTTCTGGGGCCATTATTTTTTATTTTGTTTATTAATGACTTGATCCTCGAAAAGACTGCAATTTTTGTTATTCACAGATGACACTAATATTTTCCTTTCTGGGAGTGACCTAAGAGAAGTTACAGAGCATGAATGAAGAAATGATGAAAGTGAGAGATTGGTTTAATGAAAACAAGCTATTTTTGAATTGTGAAAAAACTAAATATATCATTTTTGGTAATCGACTCATAGACAGAGTCCTTGAGGTAACATTTCTAGGAATAATTCTGGATGAAAAATTAAACTGGAAGGCTCATGTAAACTATATTAAAACAAAGATTAGTAAACATGTTGGTACATTATATAAAGTAAAAGACTGTACTTCACTTTATATATTTATATATTGCACACTTATTCTCTCGTATTTTAGTTACTGCAATGAAGTTTGGGGTAATACCTCTGCAAGCGCCACAAAACCTTTATGTTGTTGCAAAAAAGAGCAATGCGAATAATCAATAAAAAGGCATTCAGAGAACATACCAATTATTTATTTAAGTCTATACCTTTTAAATTTAAATTTAAAGATTTAGTTGATCTTAAGATTGTTTCAGTTTTGTGAAGCCAAACAAAGAACTTCACCAGAAGGTGTGAAAAGTCTTTTTACTTTTGTTTCGTAGGACAAAGACCATAGAAGACAATATTTTTTCTGAAGTGTTTTCACAAGAACAACATTGAAACAGCAGTGTGTCTCTGTTTATGGAGTGTGGAGAATTAAATTATGATTTTAAATGTTGCACTAACATTTATAAATTTAAAACAATGTACAAGGAGAAAATAATGACAGACTGTAAATAAGGAAAGTAAATGAGTCCGTGAAATGGAAACCAAAACAGAAAATTTCTAACATTCACGCAGTCAGTTGGTGACTTGGTTTGTTTTCTGAATTTGTGCTAATGAAAGTAAATGACATGATCAATCAATAAATAAAAAATAAAAAAAATTCAGTCAGCAACACGTCATTTTAGGGGTGTGGTCTGGTGCAGGGGAGAATGCTACGTTTATTCAAGAGGAAACACAACTGTTTTACTCTTCTAAAAAGGTTCTTGGTGAATTATTACGGAAGCGTAGAACTGTCAATGTTGTGTTTTTTTTTTTGGGATAGTTATTCTGACTTTTTTTTTTTTTTTCGATAGTTATTCTGACTTTTTTTTTTTGGGATAGTTATTCTGACTTTTTTGGGGGGGATAGTTATTCTGACTTTTTTTTTTTGGGATAGTTATTCTGACATTTTTTTTTTTCTATAGTTATTCTGACTTTTTTTTTTTGGGATAGTTATTCTGACTTTTTTTTTTTTTTGGGATAGTTATTCTGACTTTTTTTTGGGGGGGGGATAGTTATTCTGACTTTTTTTTTGGATAGTTATTCTGACTTTTTTTGGGATAGTTATTCTGACTTTTTTTTTTTTGGATAGTTATTCTGACTTTTTTTTTTTGGGATAGTTATTCTGACTTTTTTTTGGGATAGTTATTCTGACTTTTTTTTTTTGGGATAGTTATTCTGACTTTTTTTTTTTTTGGGATAGTTATTCTGACTTTTTTTTTTGGGATAGTTATTCTGACTTTTTTTTTTTTTTGATAGTTATTCTGACTTTTTTTTTGATAGTTATTCTGACTTTTTTTTTGGGATAGTTATTTTGACTTTTTTTTTCGATAGTTATTCTGACTTTTTTTTTTTTTTTTTTTGGATAGTTATTCTGACTTTTTTTTTTTTTGCAAAGCTTTATCTTAAAGCTTGAACAGGAAATGACTACTTTACAACACCAGGAGGAATCAAGAGGGCGCATGGCGTCGCTGGAAGAGGATCTGATCAAGCTGTACTTCAGCCTTGGTCTCAGACATGGCGAGATATTATTACTGCTGAACACTGTAGACAATATTGTCATGAGTATGAGCACCTTGAGACGTTTTTTGAAACGATTGAGATTATACAGGTGGAAGAATCAGTCCGATCCGTTGGAGGTAGCAGCATTTCTCATTGATCAACTGAATGGACACAAAAAGATGTACGGATATAAGTTACATCATCTCAACTGTATCCAAGATGGCTTTGTGGTGACCCAAAATACTGTGAGGCATCTTTTAAGGTTTCTCGATCCAAATGGTGTGGAGCAGAGGCGAAGAAATCGTCTTCAGAGGCGCAGATACATTAACCCAGGCCCCAATTACGCAGTGGGCACGTGGCACATTCATATGACTCAAACTCAAAACTCAAACCGTATGGTATTTGTATAAATGGTGCTATTGATGGCTTTTCCAGAGTTATAATATGACTTCACGCTATTCGACAAATAGTGACCCTAGGATCGGACTGATTCTTCCGCCTGTATAATCTCAATCGTTTCAAAAAACGTCTCAAGGTGCTCATACTCATGACAATATTGTCTACAGTGTTCAGCAGTAATAATATCTGTCCATGTCTGAGACCAAGGCTGAAGTAAAACTTGATCAGATCCTCTTCCAGCGATGCCATGCGCCCTCTTGATTCCTCCTGGTGTTGTAAAGTAGTCATTTTCCTGTTCAAGCTTTAAGATAAAGCTTTGCAAAAAAAAAAAGTCAGAATAACTATCCAAAAAAAAAGTCAGAATAACTATCGAAAAAAAGTCAAAATAACTATCCCAAAAAAAAAGTCAGAATAACTATCCCAAAAAAAAGTCAGAATAACTATCGAAAAAAAGTCAAAATAACTATCCCAAAAAAAAGTCAGAATAACTATCGAAAAAGTCAGAATAACTATCGAAAAAAGTCAGAATAACTATCGAAAAAAAGTCAGAATAATCATCGAAAAAAAAGTCAAAATAACTATCGAAAAAAAGTCAGAATAACTATCGAAAAAGTCAGAATAACTATCTAAAAAAAAAAGTCAGAATAACTATCGAAAAAGTCAGAATAATCCATCGAAAAAAGTCATAATAACTATCCCAAAAAAAAAAAGGCAGAATAACTATCCCAAACAATAAAAGTCAGAATAACTATCCCAAAAAAAAAAAGTCAGAATAACTATCCCAAAAAAAAAAAAGTCAGAATAACTATCGAAAAAAAAAAAAGTCAG
This sequence comes from Rhinogobius similis, assembly GCA_019453435.1. NCBI lineage: Eukaryota > Metazoa > Chordata > Actinopteri > Gobiiformes > Gobiidae > Rhinogobius > Rhinogobius similis. Next base: position 52,024,510 of record CM033619.1, on the reverse strand, counting down.
AATAACTATCCCAAAAAAAAAAAAAACACAACATTGACAGTTCTACGCTTCCGTAAATTATGACTATTATTTATTAAATTATTATTTAAGCATAACTCATTTAAAATAAGTCTCAGATGAGTCTTTACTGACATTATTGACCTGTTGTTTCATCAGAAAAATAAGCAGATTTTTCTGTAGTATTCTGAATACTATGTTGTTTCTTCATTTGCAGCGCCATCTACCATACAAAGATATCCGATTGGACTGTGTGCAGATGTCACCACCACTGGCAACAAGGATTCTTCACTTTCTGGGAAAAGGTAAGAGAACACCAGCTGCACATCAAAAGTCTGATCATGTCAGTTCTGGATTTAGATTCAGAGAAACTCAACACTGTACTGCTCAGAGCATTAAGCCCCGACGTCTGGGAGGAGTTTCACCTGAAAAAACTTGCCTTTGTTTATTTATACCGTGTTTGCAAAATCAAACTGGAAACAAAGACAGGTCTCAGGTGAATCTTATTTGAATCATCAGGACACATTGTTATGAGGCAATATTCAAAACTACAGGGAGAATGTTTGTAAAAATAGAGAAAAGCAGAGAACCGATGCATCTGCCCTGGGGAACACCACTCTTAGCCCCTCACAGTAGCAAAACAACCATAAAAAAGTATTTTTTTAAACGAAGAAACTGCTTGGCGGTAGCAGTTCCCAAGTTAAGCGCCCATGTTCTGTTTCATGCTCAGCTGTAACGTCATAAATGCAGACTCTGCTGGAGATGACATCGACTGTACCGCGGTCACTCAACGGTAAACAGCTCTATATTTGACTGAATGTAAATCCAAAGAGAAACATTAGAGTTGTAACCGTTTATTCATTTTGTCTAAAAGCTGTACAGACAAACTGAAGTCGCTGGCCAGTGCCATCAAGTGCTCTGTGGACATAGCACCGTTTGTGTCCCTCTGTACCACTAACCTCCTGTGTAAGTATCCAGACAAGGACGGGCTCTTCTGCTCCATCCTGGACTCCTTCGCCAGATCCTGCCGTACCCAAGTCGACTGGAGGCCATCACTGTCCTGCCGTGAGAGCATTTGTGTTTTGGAAAATAACCTTTGAAAGTCCATGTTGCTGTGGTGGAAAGTAAGAACGTACAAAAGTAAAAGTACGGTACACAAGTCAACATTTTTGTATCTGTATATTGTACTTTATTTAAGTACATCTATGTGAAATACTTCTTTAGTCTAAAAGTACAAATGGGTAATTGAATACTTTTACTGAAGGACATGTTATATGTGACACTTTTACTTGCTCCTGTACCTGTACTTTTACTTAAGTAACATGACTGAGTTCTTCTTCCCCACGGCCTGGTTTTAATGTCCTGGTCTTTACTGATAGTTTGTGCCCTTGTGCCTTTGTGCCGCAGCGGTCTCAGCTTGTGTGAACCATGTCTGTGGTGACCATGAGTTCTGTGCCCTTAACGACGGTGGTGAACCCGCCTGCTTCTGCCAGAGCGTGTTTGCCGCTCCGTACAGGATCGCCGACCCCGATTTAGGTATGAAACCCAAGACCGTTCTGTGCAGTGTCCATGTCTAATGTCGTGTGTACGCTCAAGTTTACAAGTTTGATGAACAATTTTTGAGATGCAATGCATTTATTATTATGCTTAGCCAATTTTCACTTGAAAGTTCATATATTCTGCATTATTTGTGTTGTTCTTATCCTTTAAAGTTACGCTTGTTCCTTTACTTTTTATTTATTTATTTATTTAAAACAAGGACAGTGCACAGATAACATAACTTTGAGGTCTCATGTTTGTAATGAAAGAACAGAAATGCTCAGAGTGTGTGATAGTTTATGGACTTAAAAACTTTTCAGATTCATGTGTGAAAGTGTAAAGTCAGTGTTTTTGTGAGGCTTAGAAGGAGCAGAGAAGACGAGCTCGTAAACAGGTTTAATGAAACAAGTGTGAATGAAGATAAATCAACTGCAGCTGTGTTTGTGGCAAAGAACAAAGTTAGAACAGGATTAAAGGAGAGAAAAATCAGTTCTGTTTAGACACCCAATAAAACACGGAAAAAGTCCATCAACAACAACACATTCCGTTTACGAGCTGAGTGCATGTTCCTGGGACTGTGTGTATGGGACAGCACAGTTTGAGGAGGCTCAAACTGGATTTTTGGTCACTTTTTCACACGGTGCTTGTGTGTGACCTTCAGGGGGCACGGCCACATGTGACGCAGACACTGCCACGGCCTCGTTCTACACCTGCTTCCTGGAGGAGAGCGGAGTGAGCCCCGACAGCCTGCACCTGCTGGAGCCCTCCTGCACCGGACACCACGATGACACCCTGAAAACCCTCCGCTTTGACTTCAGCGGCTCCAACCTCTGTGGAGGAAAAGTCACGGTGAGTGCCCTTTTTATCAGTCAGGAGGAGGATTTTAAATGTGATTCTAAACTCAACAGAAGCCAATGAAGAGACTGTAACGCCGGCGTAATGTGCTCTCATCTACTAGCTCCTGTTAATAATCCGCTGCTGCATTTTGAACCAGCTGAAAGCCTTTTCTAGAGCTTTTAGGACACACTGCAGGGCGTTACAGTCTGATCAGGACGGGACAAATGCATGGATGAGGTTTTCAGCCTCACTTTTAGATGAAAGTTGGATGTTGCATGTTGTTTGAACCAGAGCTCTTGGTCAAATAAAACTCCAAGGTTTCTTACAGTAGAGCTGGAGGCGACAGCGACATTGTCCGGAGAGACACCTGAAACTATTTTGGGTCGTCTGTGACTCTGTGGTTTAGTGCCTGTTGTAGGACTCTGACCAGATTGTGTTTGCTGTTGTTGTAGGAGGAATCTGACCAGATTGTCTACACCAACACTGTCAACAACTCCCAGGGCGGACTCATCACCCGCACAAAACCCGTGTCCATTGGATTCTCCTGCGCCTACAAGCAGCCGACGAATGTCAACACCGCCTCCTTCACCATCGCAGACGGGTCAGCCCCTTTAGCACCAAAACCTGTGGTTGATTATGCATTAAAAATGATGAATAAAAAGGCTAATATTATAGGCCTATTTATCCAGACTCAGTATTATTATTATTATTTATAATGGAGTGAAATGTGTGGTCAAACCTTTAAGAAAAACTAATCTGAGAAAGAAGCAAATGGTCACATTTTTATATAACGCTTTTCAAGGCACTCAAGCACAAGGAACTCCTCACCCATTCACACACTTTCACACACCAGAGCGCATGGATACTGGGAGCGAGGCGGGTTAAGTGTCTTGCCCAAGAACACATTGACAGTATTAACCAGAGGGAGCTGGAATCGCACCGCCAACCTGTGGCTCAGTGGATCTGACCGTTCAATAGAGGATGCTTATGTCGAGAGCGGGATTTGAACCGCCGTCCTGAGCGCGTCCACAGAGCAGTGGGCGTGGCCGAGGGCAGAACAAAGACTGTTCAAACACACAGCTTTGGTCACAATGACGACACAGCTAAAAGCTCTAAAAGCACATTTTGTAAAATGAGTTTTCGTTTGTTGTTTTTGTTGAGCAGCTCGGTGACCCTGACGTACGCCACAGCGGAGTTCAATTTCTCCATCGTGATGAGCTCCTTCACGGACGCGGCCCTCACAGCAGCTGTGGCCCCTGGCTCTATCCTGGACCTGGATCAGATGGTGTGGGTGCAGCTGAAGGCTCAGGACGTGGGGGGGTCCAGTCTGGCTCTGCTCATCGATGACTGCTGGGCCACAGCGGGAGTCGACCCCAAAGGAACCCCCCGATACGACATGGTCACCGACAGGTCAGGACCACCTCCTTTTAAGTCTGTTCTGTACAAGTCCAAATCCAGAGGTCCAAGTTACAAAAAACTGGTTCTGTTTGGGTGGTTTGGTCCTAAGGTGTGTCTCTTCCTTCAGTTTTTCTTCACAAACGTCCACTGAACCACAAACTTTTACCTGCTAAAAGATTGAAAAAATAAATGTCATAAATATTCATCACAGATACTCCCACAGATACTTATGTTAGTTAGTTAGGTTATAATTGTAGAACATTTGAAATTTGCTGTAAAAATACTTCCCTGGACAACGTGGGCCAATTCAGCAGGAAGCCTGAGGGCCCAGATAAATTGGACCGAGGGCCGTATTTGGCCTCAGGCCATAGTTTGGACATGCCTGCTGCAGATGATGTCATCTGTTTGAGTCAGTGTTCTGTGTTTTGGGCCCTCTGTGCAGCTGCGTGGTGCCCAAAGATGGCAGTGTGGAGCTGGTGTCCAACGGACAGGCTCTGGCTTCAGTCTTGGCCTTTAACATCTTTGAGTTTGTGGGAGCGACCCGCCCCGACCTCAACCTGCACTGCCAAGTCAAGCTGTGCGTCCAGGGAAGCAGCTGTGCCACGGTACGTCACCCATAATGCACCTCAGCCATACCTTTGTTTTAGTTTTTTGCGGTGACTTTGTTTGTGTGTCGTTTACAGAAATTATGTCCGTAGTGGCCTGGACCAAGTGAGTATAACTGCATTAACATTATTAACACAACAACAGCATCTTGTGTCACTGAAAGGGAAGGTGCTTTGAGTACAATGTGGTATTCAGAGGGTTTTAGCTTAGCTCGCATTGGCAGCTGTGGATAAACCCAAATAAATCGAATTAAAACATAATAATCAATAGAAAACCAACGCGTTGGCCCAGGGTCAGTGACATTTTAATAAAGTTTATATAATAAAGCAATAAGTAATAAAGTTTAATTGTAACTTTATTGACACACGGCACTCGCTTTGTCAAGACTCAAAATCTGACATTTCCAGGTCAAAATCATCTAACATGATCTAAAGCCGATGCATTACATAAAGAGAGGTTCAAACGCGGCGTAGAGTCTTTGCAGAGAAGGAAATAAATGCAGAAAAAGACAAATGAAATAGTTTCCCATTTACTGCAGCTTTGGCCACGTCTCACAGACACAAACTTGGAATTACTAAACGTCTTTGTGTGAATCATGAGACCAGCCTCAGGATTAAAAGTGTCATTCGGGAGGATTATGTTTGATTTGGTCAGAAACACGTTTGGGTGACATCAGCTGCTCACGTAGCAGAGCAGAGGGACCAGGGCCGGTCGAGACGTGGCCACAGGTAACACTGATTGGCTGATAGTGACAGGAGAAAGTCCAGATGAATTTACTCTTCAGCTTCACTGAATACTTTATATTTAAACGTTTGTTCAAATGTTAATGAATGTCTGTGATTTACAGGTGAAATCTCAGCTCTACAAATGATCAGCTGTGAATTTCCTGCTTCTTTAAAACAAATCAAGAAAATAATCAAGAAATTGATTCCAATCATTTATTTAGGTGAAATGTTTGATGATTGTGGTTAAAGTGATCAATATTTTATGTAATTAACAATGATGAATGTTATGTTCTCTGTCATTTATTTCTTCTTTAATCAAAATAAACTTCAGCATCACATTTTCTTGTGTTGATTTCTAATGTGTTGATTAATAGAAAATGGTACATTAAAGAGTCAATAACATTTTGCAAAACAAATAAGGAAAAATATGCATTTTTAATTATTAATCTTTAAAGTTTGGCATCTCTTGTTTCAAAATTTAAAGAAAAAGTGTTTATGAAAACAAAATGAACATCTGTAAATGGTTCTCTTTACTCTGGCATTTACTGAGTTTAGGCGCCATCTACTGGCTGCATAATGTTTACACAAGCTAAGCGTGTTTGTGAAAAATGATTAGAGGGAGATTCAAACAAGTGTGAATGAAGCTTAACATGGTTCACAAATTTGACCAAATCTATTTGATTAATATTAGTGATCCATCCCAATTCACAGGTGGGGCATATCAAGATGCTGATTAGAAAGCATGAATATTGTGAGGAGGACTGTAATTATTGACTATATTTTGAAAACTAATGATGTTCAGGTGAGGGGCGAGAATGAGGGAACGTCCACATCCAGGTGACCCTTTAATGTGTGTGTGTGTGAGTGTGCGTGCGCGTACGTGTGCGTGTGTGTGTGTGTTTTGGAGTTGAATGTGGGGATGGGGAATGTTTTTAAAATATAAATTGTAAAGCACTTTGTGCTACAGTTTTTATGTGAAAAGAGCTTAATAAAGCAAGTTCCTCTGTTTGTGAATTTGATCACTGACAATGACAATAAACCGATTCTGATAAATAAACTTTGATTTGATTAAATACATGTATAAGAAATGTTAAGTTTTAGAAAATAAAATTCCTGAACAGATTCTTATAAAATGTGTCCTCTTTAAAATCCATGATGCTCGTTCTCCTCGTGATTCTCACAGAGTTCAGGAGCGTTTATCAATGGAGTCGTATCAGTTATCGCCAAAGCCACGTCTTTAAGAACCTTGAACGTATCGGCTCGACGCAGCATCGTCTTCAAACTCGCCCAAAACACCTTCTGCTTGCGCTCCTCGCTCGGCCACTCCAGGTACGTCTGCTGCTTCAGAACGCTCCTCAGGCGAAGGTAACGTTTGGGCAGCGAGTCCGCCGCGATGGGCTCCAGCAGAACGAACACCATCGAGTCCTGCTGCGCCGAAATGCACCTGTGCTGGGCGAAAAACAGCTCGTAGTTGCACCATTCGCTTTGCACGAAGTGTTTAGAGAGAACGAAGATTGACTTGTAACTCGACTCCACGCACTTCACGATGTTGTCCAAAATCCACTCTCCGGGGACGAAATCTCGCTCGTGGACGCACAGAGTGAAGCCGGCGCCTTCGAGACGCGCCACGAGCTGCGACTCGACCCAATCCGCGTCGCGATGGCTGTACGAGACGAAGGCGTGGTACGAGAACGACGCGCTCTGAAGCTTTCCCCAGCGTTTGTGGCCGCGACGCTTCGACTGAATCCAAACCCAAAGCATTTTACTGTACCACACGCCGTCGCATCTGTGGAAGAGGAGCGCGCTAACGACGCTAACCAGAAGAAACACGCACAGACCCAGCACTGCCCGACGCCACGTTTGGCAGTTTAGCGCGTTCAAGCCCCGGACGGACGTGAGAGGTTTCCCAGAGTAAGACGGCGGCGTGCTACATGTGTACTGCAGCGGCCAATCGGGAAGCAGAGACTTGTTCAGAGACGTCACGAACCACAACGAATCGCACGAACACACAAACGGATTGTTACCAGCTTTTAACGTCTGCAAATGGGTCAATCCTGCAAGATCCGCCTCAAAAATGGACGTGATTGCGTTTTGGTCGACGTAGAGACTTCGCAAAGACGGCGCTCTGAGATTCGAGGCGATGGTTTGAATGCTGTTGCTGCTGAGAAACAGATGTGTGATTTTAGGGAATTTGGAGATATCTTTTTGCGTTAAAACTGTCAAACCTGTTTTGGACAAGTCGATTCTCTCAAAATGCGGAGAGAGGAAGTTAAACACGGAATTACCGAGGTTGTTGCTGCCCAGGTTCAGCTCTTTAATCCAGAAAGGCCAATCCGTAACGCCGTCTAAAACGATTGAATTGAAGCTAAGATCTAACGACTCCAACCGTTTGATTTGATGCGTTTGTTTAGCGATAAACGACAAGCTGCGGAAACGATTCTTACTGAGGGAAAGCTGCGTTAGCTTCGGAAATACAACTTTTTTGTGCAAACAGGACGACCACCAAAATCCACTGTCGTCCAAGAGATTATCTGAAATATCCAACGTCTCGAGGTTTGGAATCGCAGAAAAAATGTCGCACGGCAAAATGTTCATCCCGGTTCCAGAGAATTTCAAATATGTAAGTTTCAAAATGAGATCAAAATTGATGTCGAACTTTGGGTATTGGTACTGATGATGGTTGATTCCGTAGAAGGTTACGGACTGGATGGTGGCGCTGTGGGTCAGATTCGGCAGCCGAAAACCATCCGGCGTGTCTTCGTTGTACGTGACATTTACAAAAGAAAGCTCCAAAACCGACGACTCAAACACATCTTTGAAAAACTGCTCCAAAAACGAGGTGTTCGTCCAGGTGTTCTCCAGCGTCAGGCTCCGGAGCCGCGGCATCTCCAGGATTCTCTCCAAAGGGTTACCGCTAACGTTACAGATGTCGGGGAAAACGCTCACGAATCGCATCGCAGTCACGTGGGTTTGACTCAGATCCAACAAAACCGAGTCCAACAGATCCAGGTTTGCGCAGAAAGTCATCTTGAGCGAGATCTTTTGCAGAAGTCGAAGTTTAGCCAAAGCGCCGGATTCGTATGTCAGCCATTTTGTCTCTGCGCCGAGGACCAGGTGACGCAGCGTGACGTTTTGGAGCGCGTCGAAGTCACTGAAGCGAACAGACGTAGCATTAGCGCTTCCCAACGCCAAAACAGACAGATTTTTAAGGTTCTGATGAGATTTCGGGAGTTGGTAACTTTGGTAGAGATTGTAAGACAGGTCCAGAATCTGAATATTTGGCAGCGACAGATCTGGAATGACGGACAGTTTATTCAGCGACACGTTGAGGACTTTGAGGGACGGTGTCTTCTCAAAAACACGTGGAGAGATTTCCGTGAGTTCGCAGTCAGACGCTTTGAGGAAACAGAGGTTGCGCAGCTCAGAAAACGTGTCGTGTGCGAGAGCTCGTATGGCGTTGTGTGAAACGTCCAGGTACTCGGTGTCTTCGGGCAGATTCGAGGGCACGGCGGTCCGGTTTTGGCGGGAGAGGTTTTGGATTCTGGAGTTGGAGGTGACGCAGAGTTTCAGCCCGTTTGGGTCCAGCTCTGCTCCGAAGGCGGCGTCCAGCATCAGCAGAACGAGCAAACAGAGCCACACTGCCATTCTGGAACACAGGAGAACGGGGTTACTGGGACGCTTTAGAAGATCTTATTTTGTTCACAAATTGTTCAGCACCCGACGAAATCTGTGCAGATCTTTGGTTTTTCTAGTTTGAACAAAATTACATAAAATAACTTTTTTGTTTGTCTATTTAGATAGATTTAGATTTTTTCATACTTCTCAGATGACTGAGGTATTTAGGTGTCTGGTCTTTTTCTGATTTTAAATAAAAATGGAAAAACCTAAGAGCAAGCTATACATGGAGACAGCTCACTGTTAGCGTCACTACTTCCTGTTCAGTGATGGATGTCACTGATGGAGACCTTACACACTGATGCTAATGCTAAAGCTAATATTGGAAGTGTATGACCTGCTGGGGAGTTTATACCATTTTTTTTTTTTTTTTTCATTTTTAATGCTTACAATGGCCATAACTTCTTCTGTTCTAGAGATATTTGGATGATTTTTGTTGCAAACCTTTTGTTGCAAAATTTGATCCCTATTTTTAAAAAATCTATGTGAAATTTTATAATGCCCGTTATCACAGGATTTACACGTGCTGCTCTTTTGTCCTTTTACTCCACTTTTTGACAGCTGTAAGATTACACTTTTTTGCTTAATTCTGTGAATCCACTTCTGCTCTGCTCTGACAAAAATAATACATTTGAAAAAAATGTATACATTTTTTTTACAGCCGTCAAAAACAGTGGTGTAAAACGAACAATAAATAAGGATAGATTTTCAAAAAGGTCACAAGGGTTATTAAAATGAAATAAACTGAAGAAATCTACAAATAACAATAAAAAAAAGTAGAGTCTCACCTTAAAGCAGAACTAAGTAACTTTAGTGACAGAGCTCCCCCTGCAGGTCTCTGTGAAAATACACTGCTTTATTATTAAAATAATAAAGTCCAGTCACAAAAACATGTCACGTTGCCAAATATAAAAAAGCACCAGTGTTTCTCTGGAGTGTCGTCTTCAGATCAGAAAATGTTGCAGCTGGTGTTCTGCTAACAGACAGCAGGGGGCGACAACAAGCTTCAAACGCCTCAAAACTACATAAGCAACAAATAATTTAAAGCAGAACTAAGTAACATTTTGACCTTTTTAAAGGTCTTTGAGGGTCCGTGTGGTGGTTGCAGATGTATTTTCTTGATGGAAAACCAGCTGCAACATTTTCTGACATCGACTCAAAGACGACTTTCCAGAGAAACACTGGCTCTTTTTTAAATATCTAGCGACTGTAAATGTTTTTGTGTGTGATTGTACTTCATTATTTCAATGAAAAAGTGAAAAAAGGACGAGAAAGAAAGAGAAGCGTTTGTTCACTGCAGTGTATTTCCACACAAGACCTGCAGGGGGCGCTCTGTCCCTGAAGTCACTCTGGCTACGTTCACACTGTAAATAAAATGTGATTCAAATCAGTTTTCATGAGTGAAGGTGACACCTGAGGTGACTGATGGAGAAGAAACCGTTAAAAAACAGGAGTAAAATGAGACGATGAGGAAGCATTTGTTAACACAAACAGTCATCTTTATCTTTTGTCTCAAACTGGCAAAAGTAGATTTTTTATCTTTGTCACACTTTAGCGGTCCAAAATGCAGTGGCCCACCTGCTCAGCAGAACGAGACACAGGGCCCACATTACCCCTGTGCTGGTCCAAAACCAATTTAGTTGAAACTTTACTTTTTTAGCCTTTCTAGCTTCACTGCTGGCTCTGGCAGCATTTGCAGGTTTAATCTGTTTAATCCCTGCCTTTTCCTAAATTTAAACTGTGTCAGACAAATGTGACCTGTGTGTTCAGACGGCACTCACTGCACACAAAAATCAGATTAGGATTAAAATTATTTCCACATCTGAAAGTGGCCCGGGTCGCGTTTGAAAAAATCAGATTTGGGCTGTTCACATTGTCATGAAAAAATCAGATCCAGGTCACATTTGGACAAAAAAGTTTTGAGCTGCAGCGTGAACCTGAGATCTGCTTTAATCTGAAAACATGGGCCTCGTTTTGACCTGAGCACAACGGTTTGACAAACTCACACGTTCAATAAAAGAAGAGGTTACGGCCCACGCAGTGCGTCCATCATTTTATCGCTTAGACCCTCTGGATTCTGAGGCTGTGCACATGAAGACCTTCAGTGCTTCACAGATTAGACTACAGCTGCTGAAACACAAACACATGTATGTTTTTTTAGCCTGGTCTAAATATGTTGAACGTCTAAAGGCCGTAGACATGACATACTTCAGTGTGAGCTCATGAGATTCACTAGACCTGCTGTTTATGTAGTAACTGTAAAGTGTTAGATCTCCAGGAATAAGTACATTTGGTGCTTCAGGCCTTTTTTAATAAGAACGTACATCCAAATATGTGCCAAACAGTCAAACAAGACGTTTTGATGTTCTGGTGGCGACACATTTCCTTCCAAGCTCATGTTTTTACATTTTTTCAACCATAACATTTTTAACCGTTCATTTCCCAATAACACACTTGCATTAAGATGAAACAAACACAGGCTCAGCTGAAGATAAACTGTCTGTTATTGTCTACGTCCATAAAACACTGAAATACAAAGTGTGTGTTACCTGCAGCTGACTCTGTGTCGAGGATCAGACTGTTCTGGGATCTCGCCTTCATTTCTGCATGAAATAATCTCCACTTCCTCTTTTTATTCCTCACTCTGCAATTCTGAAGCTCAACAAACAAAAGAGTGTCATGAGACTAAACTTCAAACTGTAGGAAAGGACTTGATTCTTGACACTGAGTTTGAAAAATAGACTGATTTTTAAAACAAAATGATCATACTTTATTTATATTTCCATGACGTAATATATGTATCCAAGTCCAGTTCAAGTCCTGTGATAATGATTTTTGTGACTCATGAATAAAATCCTCCTCAGTCCAAACGTTTCAGTCAAACTGGGTCTCATTTATAAAGCACACATAAGGGACTTTCCAGGTCGTGATCTCGTACAAGAACACTTGTGTACACTTTTAGTACCTACTGTGGAACATTTCAGACGAGGCAGAAGGTGGCCGTCCACAGAGGAGTTGTATGAACGCTGAGGCTTCATCATCTTCTAACCAGTGTCCCTCCAGAGCACATGGTTTAACACCGACTGTTTGGTGTAAAGTGAGTTTGTTATTACATAAAAAACAGAAACATGTGTGTTCTTTCTATCCAATCAAAAAATACTTTTTTTTACTTTGGATTTATTCTTTCTATTCTGGATCCCCTTCAGTTATTACCACAGCAATAACTATTCTTTCTGGGGCTATGCACAGTTTAATTTTAGTCTGACCTGCAAAAACAATCCTCCAAAAGAGTCAAAATGAACTGAAACTATGGCTCAAATATCTGATCTGATTATTATCTATAAAAACACATTCCAAACACACCCAGTATCTGTCTGCAGGTGATTCTGTGAAAACATGTGACTGACCCGGTCTAACCCCAGGCACTTCAAACTGTTCCTTTGGTCCCACTTTAGTCAAACATAATATTGTTTTGCTCATTCCATTAGTTTGGGACTTATTCAGCAGAAAGTAGGAGACAGAGAAGTTGTCTTTGTTTGTGGTGTTTAGTGTTCACTTCCTTACACGACACAAATGGATGGACACTTCCTGTCCTGGTGGTCAGGTGACTGCAGGGCATGTCTGAAGGACTCAGGACTAAACAGTCTCTGCTTCTGAAAATACAGTTTTTCTCCTGGGTTTTTCATCTTGTGTTCAAAAAATAATAAGAGTCCCCATGTAACTGAGAATGGAAATGTGTTGCTTCAAGGCAAGGCAAGGCAAGTTTATTTGTAGAGCACAATTCGTACACAGGGCAATTCAAAGTGCTTTACATAAACAGGAAAAGTTGCATTAAAATCACAAAACACAAAAAGACACACAGAATCATTTTAAAATCATTTTAAAATAAAGTGCTTTAAAAGAGAAGAGTGCAGATAGATCTTTCAGCCGTATGCACGTCTAAAGAGAACTGTTTTTAGCCTGGATTTAAACATTGTCAGAGTGGAGGCCTGTCTCACATGTTCAGGGAGACTGTTCCAGATTTTAGCTGCAAAAAACTGGAATGCTGATTCCCCATGTTTAGTCCTGACTCTGGCACCAGCAGGAGGCCGGTCCATGTTTAGTCCTGACTCTGGCACCTGCAGGAGGCCGGTCCATGTTTAGTCCTGACTCTGGCACCTGCAGGAGGCCGGTCCATGTTTAGTCCTGACTCTAGGCACCTGCAGGAGGCCAGTCCCTGAGGTCCTCAGAGTGCGAGATGGTTCATATGGCACTAACATGTCAGAGATGTACTTTGGTGCTGGGCCGTGGAGAGACTTGAACACAAGCAAAGCTGCTTTAAAGTCTATTCTCTGAGCCACAGGGGGCAGTGTAGAGCCCTGACACAGACTAATGTGATCGTACTTCCTGGTTCTTGTCAGGACCCGAGCAGCAGCATTCTGGATGTACTGCAGCTGTTTTACAGCTCGTTTGGAGAGGCCAGTGAACAGGCCGTTGCAGTGGTCTAACCTACTGGAGACAAATGCATGGATAAGTCTCTCCAAGTCTGGTTTAGACACTATACCTTTTTGCATCCACCTCTGATCTGTTGGATGCAATGACAGAGTGAATCCACTGGTCCATATTCACCTGCCGTCAGTGAGACATAGATCTGAGTGTCATCTGCGTAGTTGTGATAAGACACATTTGTACTGAGTATTAACTGACCTAAGGGCAGCATATAGAGGTTGAACAGAAGGGGTCCCAGGATTGACCCTTGGGGCACCCTACAGGTCAAGCTCACGTGGTCTGAGACACAGTTACCAATCTCAACAAAGTACTCTCTGTCCTCAAGGTAGGACTCCGCCCCTTTAGGGCGGTGCCAGTGATGCCCACCCAGTCCTCTAGTCTCTGTAGGAGGATCCCATGATCAACAGTGTCAAAAGCAGCAATCAGATCTAACAGAATTAAGACTGAGGCTTTGCCCGCGTCAGTGTTCAGGCGGATGTCATTTGTCACCTTGATAAGAGCAGTCTCAGTGCTGTGATGAGGTCTAAAACCTGACTGAAAAACATCAAATGAGTTGTTTATTAAGAGGAAGTCAGTGAGCTGTTGGTAAAGACCCTGGCCATCTATTAAGACCAAGATTATCTATATGAAGTTCATAAATTTGGAGTAAGTCTGAATTTTATTTGGATAGTTTGTTTGCACCCTTTAAAAACCCACAGGTTAAAGAGAAAGGCCAAGTCCACGATGAAGAAATGAATATAGATTTGTGTGTAACTGCTGTGCTCTGGTTTGGACACTTCACCGACTGAAAGTCTGAGTTTGAGTTTGAGTTTAGTTTATTTCCAAAAGGGGACAGTGCAATTTCATAAAACACATGAATAAAACATGAGTAAAACAGCCAGAATTAGCCAAAGAGGCTATTTTTCATCTGTAGTCCCCCGGCCATGATGTCAAAATGGCAATAAAATGGACAAAAACAGACATGGTTAATAAAACACAACATCAACACAAAATATAATACAATATTTACAAAAATGTACAGAGAGCAGCCAAATAGATTTTAGTGTGTGCATGTAAATGTGTTCACCAGCCACTCTTGCGAATGTTTCTTAAATGTTTTGTAAGAGGATAAGTGTTTAATGGTGTCGGGTCAGGACAAACTACTTCTTAAAGTAAAACACAAGTTATTTTTATTTGTTTCATTTTCACCCACTGCAAGTATTGCCACTGAAATATCTTCTGTAATCATTGAACCAAATTTAGGAACCATTTGTGTAATGAGTATTTTTCAGTTCAGTTCAGTTTATTTGAGCAGTTTTTATTTGAACAGATTTGCAACAGGTGGAAAATATATATTAAAAAACTCAAAAGCAGTAAGCAGCAGTACAAATACTTGTGAACGCTTTATTATATTTAATAAATTCAACCGCTGGCAACTTACCAAAAGCCACTCATATTTATATGACATGTAAGGCAGACATGCACCGATTTCAGATTTTTTAGCACATGCCCATCCACAAGCAGCATGTGTGTGGGCATGTGTGGGCAAGCACTTCAGAGGCTTCTTGTGTAATTGTGTACAGGAGAACACCCATGCACACAAACAGTGCATGTATGTGTGTGTGCATGACATAAAAACGATGGACCGATGGCCATTCATTTTTTTACGGCTCAGTCATGGAGAATTTAAAACAGCAGTGGGTTAAGGTTTTATAATATAAATCATTAATCATTAAAATTGTATATGTTTTGTCAGAACTGAAGTGGATTCATTGAATTAATCAAAAGAAAGTTTGAAATAAACAGATCCACTTAATTGTTGTTTATTTCACAGCCATTAAAAACAGTGGCGTAAAACGCACAATAAATAAGGATAGATTTTCCAAAAGGTCGCAAGGGTTATTAAAATGAAATAAACTGAAGCAATCTACAAATAAAAAACAGTCTTTACCAATGTTCCCTCTAATTTTTCATTAGTCTGAGCGAACACAAAAACTCCCTGAGCAGTGCCTTGGACCATGTGAGCGACATCAGACGCACTGGGGCCACTGAGCGTCTGCAAATTTTCAACAAAATGGGTGTAATATCCTGGGATTTGGGGTGTTTTAGATCAACAAATTCAAATGTTACAGTGACACATTTTATGATCATGCAATATCATAAAATCATGCTAATGGCACGCCCTCCACACAAAAGTTCCATAGTGCACCTTTAATCATACATTATGATTGCAGGCGACTTCTGCCAAGATTCAAATGGAGGCTTTGTTTACCATAAGAAAACTTGTGTCACAGTTGGGTTCGCCTGTAATTCACATGCTGCTGATCACTTGTGTCTAAATCTTGTCAATGTTTCTCTGTGAGCTGCTCTGTCCTTCTCTCTCTGATCACAGCCTCTGGACTACAGCGCCCCCTGTCTGTGAGCTGCACTGTCCTCCTCTCTTTGATCACAGCCCCTCAGATATAATTTGGTTTAGGTAGAATTAATAATTTAAAAAATGGATATCATCATTAAGTTGTGTTCAAATCAGGGTCATGGTTTTTTCCCTCCAAAGCTTTCACATTTTTTGATGCATTTTAATATAAAGACTTACTCACATCCAGAAACACTTCTGTGCAATATTTATTTAATTCTGTAACCTGCTTACATTTCCTCTGGAAGCCTCTGGACAAAGAAGCCTGTGTGTCATGTTTAGATCATAAGCCCATGTTTCAAATAGGCCTAATGAAAATTTACAGTTAACTCAAAGGATGTCATTGATTAGCCTCTACTGCTGCTCTGGCACGAGACAGTCTTCTATAGCCAAAATAAACTTTCCGTTAGTGGCCATTAATTTTCATTCTTCCATTTTTCACTTGGGATTATTCTGTGCATAAAGCACTTAATGCCTCGTTACGCACGCGGCTAATTTAAATGGTCACATATTTATATAGCGCTTTTCCACCTTCGAGGCACTCAAAGCGCTTTTTACATATTTACATATTTACATATCAATACACGCGAAAACTGTGCAAAGTGCTAAACTTAGTGATGCGCGTTTGGTCTGATTTGTTCATGATTCTTCTTCACTGGAGCTGAAGACAGTGATGAAGAATCAGTCTGAGAACTCTGTGTCTGTGCCGTGCTGCTCACGCCGCTGCCGCATAAAGACGTGCGGAGACAAGTCAGATCCAAAATGAATGAGCTCAAATCAAGTTCGCCTTTGTGAGTTCTGAGAGTTCGGGGTTGGGTCGAATCTCAAAAAGTGCACAGCCTGACCCTGGATTAAGTTTGTGTTTAATGTGATGGTTTGACTCCAGAGGCAATGATTTTAGTGGGACTACTTTACTGTGCGTCAGGTGGAGGAGCTTGTTTATGTGCCTGCTGGTACAGCGTACTTCCACCAAATGTTTTAGGGTCCGTAATGCGTTACTTTCACCACTGATGGGGAGCGCGAGTCTTCGCGGTAATTTGCACTATTCTAGACGCATTAGTTCGTCAACTGTTTGTTCTCAAAACTCTATGAATACGAGGCGGGTCGGTCCAGAAGAAAAAACTAGTTAAATGCATATGGGATGTAGAACTTCAGCTTCCCCTGTGCCTTTGATTTGGGCGTAACGCAGAGAAGCCGAGTCAAACAGCTCCCTGCATAATTTACGCATGGTTTACGCGCTGCTGTTTTTGAGTTATAAACATGACACAGCGGATAGATAAGCATAAATACACACATTGAGGGGGCCGGTGCGAAGAGATCCGAGTGGCGGTCGAAGGCAGGGGCCTCGACGACCGGATCTCCGGACACAGAAACTAGCTCTGGGGACATGGAATGTCACCTCGCTGGGGGGGAAGGAGCCTGTTCCTGTCCCAGTGCATGTTGGACTCCACCAGGGCTGCCCTTTGTCACCGGTTCTGTTCATAATTCTTATGGACAGAATTTCTAGGCGCAGTCGGGGCGCGTCCGGTTTGGGAGCCACAGGATCATCTCTGCTGTTTGCAGATGATGTCGTCCTGATGGCTTCTTCAAACCAGGATCTGCAGCTCTGGGACGGTTTGCAGCCGAGTGTGAAGCGACTGGGATGAAGATCAGCACCTCCAAATCCAAGGCCATGGTTCTCGACCGGAAAAAGGTGTCTCTCCCTCTCCGGGTGGAGAGTCCTTGCCTCAAGTGGAGGAGTTTAAGTATCTCGGGGTCTTGTTCACGAGTGAGGGAAGGATGGAGCGTGAGGTTGACAGGTGGATCGGTGCAGCGTCTGCAGTGATGCGATCCAGTTTGGATAACGGGACTCCTGGCCACCGCCGACCCGGACATTTCCACGGAACAAACTTTCTCATAGGTAAGGGTTGTTTTAGTTTACACTTTATTGACATTGCGTGATGGAAATATAAGATGAGCTGACGTTAACATCTCACGTGTGCGCAGGACGGAGGCGTCTTGGACATCCAGTAAACATACGGTTGTGCACGACAGTGCGTGTGGGGAGAGGCGTGGAGTAAGTGACTTCATTTTGTAAGTATAGAATTTGATGTATTGTATACTATTGTGAGTGAAGGCCGGATTAGGCAGATAAAGTTTGGATAACGGTAACCCCTGGACATCCGGTGAGTCTATTCTGCGTTTGCGAGTTGATCGTTCTCCACACTTTATTGTTAATCCACAAATTATACAAAAACTATCTTACCCTCCTACACATAATTGAAAGTTTTATTGCTCCCTAAACAACCCGGAGCCTCATTTAGCTCACTTTGTTCAGTATTTCGTGGATTAAATCCCCCCCTGCCCGCTAGCATCAACCGGAGCTAGCCTAGCCGACTAGCGCCATGGCTGGCCCGTCCTCCACCTCTTTCGCCCTTACCTGTTCAAGTTGTCATATGTTGAGTCAGAGCTTCCTTCACTGACGACAGGGAGAGTGAGTGAAGTGTAGCGTAGTGGTAGCTTTGGAAGCCAGGGTTACAGAGTTAGAAGCGCGGATCCGCATTGTGGAGGAGCTAAAGTCTAGCTATAGCCAGGTCGTAGCATCAGGTTTACCGGACCGCGCCGCAGGTAGCAGTGTTAGCATAGTTAGCAGTGTTAGCGGTAGCAAGGCTAAGCCTCAGGGTAAGACCGGCCCCCCAGCGCCTCCCGCGCAGCCGGGACCAGACCAGGAACAAGACAGGGATAGATTTGTGACAGTTCGGAGGGATCGATGCGCTAAACGCCAGCCTTTAGTGCACCATAAGCTTCCCGTCTGCAATAGGTTTGCCCCACTCGGCGATCACACGCCCGCCGAACGTGACACTCTGGTGATTGGAAGTTCCATAGTTAGAGACATGAAGCTGCCAGAGCCTCAGTTAGGTGTTATCCGGGGGCCAGAATGGGTGACATCGAAGGAAACCTTAGGCTTTTAAAACAGAGTAGTCAGAGGTTCCGTCGTATCGTGATTCACGGAGGTGGTAATGACACCCGGCGGAGACAATCAGAAGTGCTCAAATTGCAGGTTGGAGCAGTGTGTGAACTGACGAAGTCAATGTCAGACACCGTAATATTTTCTGGTCCCCTCCCCAATCGGGTCAATGCTGAAATGTACAGCCGCTTTTCAGCATTCAACTGCTGGTTGTCTAGTTGGTGCCCCCAAAACAACGTAGTCTTTGTTGACAACTGGAGTGCGTTCTGGGGAAAGCCCGGGCTCATACGCAGGGATGGCATCCATCCGACTTCGGAGGGTACATCACTTTTAGTTCGGAATTTGGCTGATAGCCTTAGTCGCCTAAAGTGACGCTCTAAATATGAGTCCCGGGTGCAGAGTCTCTTCTCTGTCGCTAAGCTCTCGCCCGCGCTGTCACAGATCAAGTGTTCAGAGTCAAAGCAAATAGAGACTGTGCGCGTCCCTCGTGTAAATAACGCCAATAAGTCAGATCCAAACACAGATAATTTAGGTGTCAGACCAAATAACTTAATACAAATAATCCCTACACATGATACAAATAAACTAATAAATAAGCATGTAAAATGTGGACTGCTAAACATTAGGTCAATTTCCTCCAAATCACTTTTAGTTAATGAATTAATTAACGATTATAATATTGATCTTTTAGCTTTAACTGAAACTTGGCTTCAACAAGATGATTATGTCAGATTAAATGAGGCCCCACAGAGTCATGTTAAGGAGCTCAGGCCGGGGAGGTGGGGTGGCAGTAATCTCACATTCTAGTTTACTCCTGAGTCCTAAAATTAATAAAATTAATAATGAGTCTTGCTCATTTGAAAGCCTTATCCTATCAATCACCCAAACTGGAGAAACCAAAAAGCTGTTTTGCTCATAATAATCTATCGACCTCCCGGTCCTTACTCGCTGTTCTTAACAGAATACTTTGACTTCCTATCAAATTTAGTATTAGACTGGGAAAATATTGTGGTGGTTGGGGATTTCAACATTCATGTGAATGAAAATAATTGCCTCAGTAATGCCTTTAGCGCTTTATTAGATGCATTGGTTTCATTAAAAATGTAAATAAACCAACCCACAGTCACAGCACACTCTGGATCTGGTTCTAACTTATGGAATAGAGATTAGTGACCTAAATGTCTTCCCCCAAAACCCAATAATGTCAGATCACTTCCTAATTACCTTTCAGTTTATTCTTAAGGACTATCCAGCTCCTCAGACTAAAACTATAATGAAAAGGACAATATCTGAAAAATCTATTTTAAAGTTTAGAGAAATAATAGAACCAATATTTAATATTACGTCACGTGATCCTGTCGTTAACAGCGCCAGTCCCAGTGCTATTGATAACTCTGTTGACTCAATGGTCAACTCTCTAAAATCTGCTCTTGATGTTGCAGCTCCACTTAAACAGAAAGTCATCAGGCCAAAACGAGCCTCCCCCTGGTACAATGAAGAACTACGTTCTCACAAACAAAGGGTAAGAAAACTAGAGAGATCCTTACGCCGCTCCCACACAGAAGAATCCCTGAAAGAATGGAAAACTTGCCTTCTGTCTTATAAGCAGGCTCTGCGTAAGGCTCAAACCAGATATTATTTAAATTTAATAGAAGTAAATAAAAATAACTCTAGATTTCTCTTCAGCACTGTAGCCAGGCTGAAAAACTGTCACAGCAGTAGAACCCTCAATACCAGTTACTCTAAGCTGCAATGACTTTCTTCTATTCTATTCTAGTCGCCACCTGCAGGACAATAATTTATTTGAAGTTTTTCAGTCAGGGTTCCGTGCGTACCACAGCACTAAAACTGCACTAGTTAAAGTCACAAATGATCTGTTATTAGCTGCTGATGACGGACAGGTCTCAATCCTGGTTCTGTTGGACCTCAGCGCAGCGTTTGATACCATCGACCACAACATTCTACTGCAGAGGTTAGAATGTGATGTAGGTGTCAGTGGAACCGCCCTAAGCTGGTTTAAATCCTATCTATCTGATAGGTACCAGTTTGTTAATGTAAACCAGAGATCTTCCCCATGTTCTAAAGTAACCTACGGTGTGCCGCAGGGTTCAGTACTCGGTCCAGTTCTGTTCACACTTTATATGCTGCCCTTAGGTCTGATCATCAGAAAGCATGGCATTAACTTCCACTGCTATGCAGATGACACTCAGCTTTATTTATCAATGAAACCTGATCAGACCCATCAAGTAGACAGACTTAGTGCCTGCGTGAAAGACATAAAAAATTGGATGACTCTAAACTATCTGCTCCTTAACCCTGAAAAAACCAAGGTCATTCTGCTGGGCCCTAAGCACCTGCGAGACTCTTTATCTGACCAGATAGTTTCTCTGGACAATATCACTGTAGCCCCCAGCTCTACTGTAAGAAACCTTGGGGTCCTATTTGACCAAGATCTCTCGTTCAAAGCTCATATAAATCAAGCCTGTAAAACAGCCTACTTTCATCTGCGTAACATCAGCCAAAATTAGAAAAATCCTGCCCAGAGATGATGCCGAAAAACTCATCCATGCATTTGTCACATCCAGATTAGACTATTGTAACGCTCTGCTTACAGCGTGTCCTAAAAGCTCTAGAAGAAGCTTTAACTGGTTCAAAATGCAGCAGCAAGATTATTAACAGGTACTAGAAGAAGAGATCATATTTCACCAGTGTTAGAGTCTCTTCACTGGCTTCCTGTTGAGTTTAGAATCAAATTTAAAATCCTCCTCCTGACTTATAAAGCTATAAACAATATGGCCCCATCGACCTCAAAGATGCAATAGTAGCGTACCATCCAAACAGAGCTCTTCGTTCTCAAAATGCTGGACTATTGTTAGTCCAGAGTCTCTAAAAGCACAGTAGGAGGTCGAGCATTTAGCTACCAAGCTCCTGTGTTATGGAACCAGCTCCCTGTTCATGTTAAAGAGGCCGACACAGTCTCTACATTTAAGACCAGCTCAAAACGTTCCTCTTTGAAATAGTTTATGGTCAGGCCAGTTAGGAACAGAAATAAAAACCTACAGTTTTAGCTCCGCTGCCCTTGGAGCAATTCTGCTGGAGAAGTATGGAGCTGAACACTGTCCTCTGGTTCTTCCTACTTTATCTATCAACAATATTTAATATTACTTCAACTGTAGTCTGTTCATTGCTGTTCACATGTTTCTCTTTCTGTTTCAGACACTGCGGCGGCTGCTCCAGTGACGCCCCCCCCACCCCCATCTGTCTGGAGGATCGATCTCTACACTGGAGGATCTATGCTCCACCCGCCTGGAGGAACTCCCTCAACCCTGGATTAGCCACACCTCGTCTGCCTGGACCACCTCCCTCTTGAGTGGTTCTGGTTCAGTCCAAGTGGATGTCAGTCCTAGTTCATCTGCAGCCTGTCCGTCCGTGGGAGTAGGATCTCTCCTTCACTGTGGTTCTCCTCAGGTTTATACTTTGTCCCGTGGGGTTTTTTGTAGTTTTTCCTGAAGGAGGGTCAAAGGACAGGGGCATTCTGGGACAGTTATCTGAACTGCTTTTACCTGTGGCCCATCGAGGCAACTGTTGTTGTGATTTTGGGCATTATAAAAATAAATTGATTTGATTTGATTTGATTTATCACCTCCTTATCACCTCCACCACCACCTCCATCACCTCCATCACCTCCTTATCACCTCCTTATCACCTCCACCACCTCCTCCATCACCTCCACCACCTCCTTATCACCTCCACCTTCTTATCACCTCCACCACCTCCTCCACCACCTCCTTATCACCTCCACCTCCTTATCACCACCACCACCCCCTTATCACTTCCACCACCTTCTTATCACCTCCACCACCTCCTTATCACCTCCACCACCTCCTTATCACCTCCACCACCTCCTCCACCACCTCCTTATCACCTCCACCACCTTCTTATCACCTCCACCACCTCCTTATCACCTCCACCTCCTTATCACCACCACCACCTCCTTATCACTTCCACCACCTTCTTATCACCTCCACCACCTCCTTATCACCTCCACCACCTCCTTATCACCTCCACCACCTCCTCCACCACCTCCTTATCAACTCCACCTCCTTATCACCTCCACCACCTCCTCCACCACCACCTCCTTATCACCTCCACCACCTCCTCCACCACCACCACCTCCATCACCTCCTTATCACCTCCTTATCACCTCCACCACCTTCTCCATCACCTCCACCACCTCCTCCACCACCTCCTTATCACCTCCACCTCCTTAACACCACCACCACCTCCTTATCACCTCCACCTTCTTATCACCTCCACCTTCTTATCACCTCCACCACCTCCTCCACCACCTCCTTATCACCTCCACCTCCTTATCACCACCACCACCTCCTTATCACCTCCACCACCTCCTTATCACCTCCACCACCTCCTTATCACCTCCACCACCTTCTTATCACCTCCACCACCTCCTCCACCACCTCCTTATCACCTCCACCACCTCCTTATCACCTCCACCACCTTCTTATCACCTCCACCACCTCCTCCACCACCTTCTTATCACCTCCACCACCTCCTCCACCACCTCCTTATCACCTCCACCTCCTTATCACCACCACCACCTCCTTATCACCTCCTCCACCACCTCCTTATCACCTCCACCACCTCCTTATCACCTCCACCACCTCCTCCACCACCACCTCCTTATCACCTCCACCACCACCTCCTTATCACCTCCACCACCTCCTTATCACCTCCACCACCTCCTCCACCACCACCTCCTTATCACCTCCACCACCTCCTCCACCACCACCTCCTTATCACCTCCACCACCTCCTTATCACCTCCTTATCACCTCCACCTCCTTATCACCACCACCACCTCCTTATCACCTCCACCACCTCCTTATCACCTCCACCACCTCCTTATCACCTCCACCACCTCCTTATCACCTCCACCTCCTTATCACCACCACCACCTCCTTATCACCTCCACCACCTCCTTATCACCTCCACCACCTCCTTATCACCTCCACCACCTCCTCCACCACCTCCTTATCAACTCCACCTCCTTATCACCTCCACCACCTCCTCCACCACCACCTCCTTATCACCTCCACCACCTCCTTATCACCTCCACCACCTCCTCCACCACCACCTCCTTATCACCTCCACCACCACCTCCTCCACCACCTCCTTATCACCTCCTCCACATCCTCCACCACCTCCTTATCACCTCCTCCACATCCTCCAGCACCTCCTTATCACCTCCACCACCTCCTCCACCTCCTCCAGCACCTCCTTATCACCTCCTCCAGCACCTCCTTATCACCTCCTCCAGCACCTCCTTATCACCTCCTCCACCACCTCCTTATCACCTCCTCCACCACCTCCTTATCACCTCCTCCACCACCTCCTTATCACCTCCTCCACCACCTCCTTATCACCTCCACCACGCCCTAATCACTGCAGGAGGCTCAGTCCGGACAGAGGACCCTTCGTGCTCAGGTCGGGGCTCAGTCGTGCTCCTGAAGCACAAAAAGACGAGGCGGTCCACGCCACACGGACCTCGCTGATCCAGTTTCACGATTTGTATTTTGACACAATGTTCTGCCTCGGATTTCTCACAGAAAATCCCCCTGAAGCTCATTCCGACAGCGTCTTTGTGCGTCAAAACCCGGTCAGTCAAGAGTCACATACATTTGAAACTCGCAGGTGTCATTAGGGAGCAAGAATGTGCCCCGGGCCCAGCAGCAGCCCTTAAAAAGAGCGCTCCAGACCGCAGCCACAGACGCCCCGGTCCCTCCGCGCCCCGGTCCCTCCGCGCCCCGGTCCCTCCGCGCCCCGGTCCCTCCGCGCCCCGCTGAACAGGTGAGTCAGAACGAGCGGTTTGGAGTTCCACAGGGCTGTATCCTGGCCCCCCCGTTGTTTGTTCTTTGTTCGAATCTTTGATTATTTTGTATTTTATTGTCCGGGCTGCATGATGCGGCAAACGAGGGCGATGTGCGATATGGGTGTGCGATAACGATATTATTGCGATATTTTCCCTCATTTGCATATATATTTCTTTTCCAGGTTTGAAGGATAACTCAACTCAATAGCTCCAGCTCACCAGAAACACAAGATTAATGCGTTCAATCGTTGGAAATGCTCGCCCCTCGTTGTGACATTCATATCGCGATAATAACACGTGCGATAACCACATTTTTTCGATGTAATGTGCTCTCTAAGGACTCGATGGACCATAGCCGGTGTTGGACTGGTGCCGCCTGTGGTTTCTCCGAATAAATGTTTAAAAATATATATAGGCCCTGCCCCCAAGTGCTCATAGAAGGGAAGCCTGTAGAAATGGTCCAAGAATAGTGGTATTTGGGGATCAAAAGTGTGCAGTAAAGCGTCAAAAAATGCACTTCTGAAGAAAACTCAGGGACTGTCTGGAAAATGTTGTTCAGTTGTTGTGTTCAATGGGTCTTAACGTCCCTTTGTTGGTTTAACCTGTTGAACCTGAATTCGCGGCCGTCTGCTTAGCTTTGTCAAAGAGTGTGGAAAAATCACTGGGACGCAACGACACCCTGGACCTTTTTAAAACAAGGTCGGTGAAGTCTGGCTCACCCGCGGTTCAAGAAAAGCAGAATTTATGACGTGAGACCAAACGCTGACAGGTGACTCTGCGGGTGAACGGCAGGGCCTGGAACTGCCTGCATTGCACTTGTAGTTCATGGCTCTGCCCTCTGGGGGCGCTGGAAGTGTCTGCTGTGAAAGACAACTGCAGAGATAAGTGTTTATTCAGTCACCTTTGGAATGTGGTGCCAGAACGGGACAGGGGTCTGTGACGGGTCAGAAGACGGGCAGGACAGGGGTCTGTGACGGGTCAGAAGACGGACGGGACAGGGGTCTGTGACGGGTCAGAAGAGGGGCGGGACAGGGGTCTGTGACGGGTCAGAAGATGGACGGGACAGGGTCTGTGACGGGTCAGAAGACGGACGGGACAGGGTCTGTGACGGGTCAGGAGAGGGGCGGGACAGGGTCTGTGACGGGTCAGAAAATGGGCGGGACAGGGTCTGTGACGGGTCAGAAGATGGGCGGGACAGGGTCTGTGACGGGTCAGAAGACGGACGGGACAGGGGTCTGTGATGGGTCAGAAGACGGGCGGGACAGGGTCTGTTTTTTTTTACAGTGTGTTTCTACTCTGCAGGTGATTGGCCGCTTGCTCTCGTCTGATTGGCCCGTGTTTGTCAGCTGACTTCATCATGCTCCTCCTCCTCGTGGTGGTCGCTGCTGTCAGTCACATGACAGGTGAGAACCCCCTCCCTCGCCCAAACAGGTGCAGCAGCCATCCCCCTCCCCAGACACTTCCTCCGGCTCCAGACCGGAACGAAAACCTGAACCGAAAACTTTACCAAAAAAACACCGGGTTTTTCCCTCATTTTAACAAAAAACTGAAACTCAGAGTGTTTTTCGCTGAAGTCCGAAGCATTTTAGTCTGACGTCAGGTTCATGGTCAGTTATCGTCTGAGTCCAGTTTGTGTCAGAGGTATCCATGCATCGTGTCCATGACAGGGGTTTAAGGCCCAGCACAATGTGGGCCACTTTTAAAAAGAAAAGTGCAGCAGTAAACCTCACACGACGCTAACGGCTGCTGTTTCAGGAGCAACATTCACTTCACAACAAGACGACATCAGAGCAAACCCTGTGACCATTTACTCCAGAACATTCACCACGGCATATGTAAGTAACCCGGACTAAACCAGGACTAAACCAGGACTAAACCAGGACTAAACCAGGACTAAACCAGGACTAAACCAGGACTAAACCAGGTCTAAACCAGGACTGAACCAGGACTAAACCAGGACTAAACCAGGACTAAACCAGGACTAAACCAGGTCTAAACCAGGACTAAACCGGGACTAAACCGGGACTAAACCGGGACTAAACCGGGTCTAAACCGGGACTAAACCGGGACTAAACCGGGACTAAACCGGGACAAAACCGGGACAAAACCGGGACAAAACCGGGACAAAACCGGGACTAAACCGGGACTAAACCGGGACAAAACCGGGACTAAACCGGGACTAAACCGGGACTAAACCAGAACTAAACCAGGACTAAACCAGGTCTAAACCAGGACTAAACCAGAACTAAACCAGGACTAAACCAGGTCTAAACCAGGTCTAAACCAGGACTAAACCAGGTCTAAACCAGGACTAAACCAGGACTGAACCAGGACTAAACCAGGACTAAACCAGGACTAAACCGGGTCTAAACAAGGACTAAACCAGGACAAAACCAGGACTAAACCAGGACAAAACCAGGACTAAACCAGGACTAAACCAGGACTAAACCAGGACTAAAACAAGACTAAACCAGGTCTAAACCAGGACTAAACCAGGTCTAAACCAGGTCTAAACCAGGTGTAAACCAGGACTAAACCAGGACTAAACCAGGTGTAAACCAGGACTAAACCAGGACTAAACCAGGACTAAACCCGGACTAAACCAGGTCTAAACCAGGTCTAAACCAGGACTAAACCAGGACTAAACCAGGTGTAAACCAGGACTAAACCAGGACTAAACCAGGACTAAACCAGGTCTAAACTAGGACTAAACCAGGTCTAAACCAGGTGTAAACCAGGACTAAACCAGGTCTAAACCAGGTCTAAACCAGGACTAAACCAGGACTAAACCAGGTCTAAACCAGGACTAAACCAGGTCTAAACCAGTACTAAACCAGGACTAAACCAGGTCTAAACCAGGACTAAACCAGGTCTAAACCAGGTCTAAACCAGGACTAAACCAGGTCTAAACCAGGACTAAACCAGGACTAAACCAGGACTAAACCAGGACTAAACCAGGTCCAAACCAGGACTAAACCAGGTCTAAACCAGGACTAAACCAGGTCTAAACCAGGACTAAACCAGGACTGAACCAGGTCTAAACCAGGACTAAACCAGG
The DNA here is from genome assembly GCA_019453435.1 of Rhinogobius similis. Lineage (NCBI taxonomy): Eukaryota > Metazoa > Chordata > Actinopteri > Gobiiformes > Gobiidae > Rhinogobius > Rhinogobius similis. Next base: position 51,996,959 of record CM033619.1, on the reverse strand, counting down.
TCTAAACCAGGTCTAAACCAGGACTAAACCAGGTCTAAACCAGGTCTAAACCAGGACTAAACCAGGTCTAAACCAGGACTAAACCAGGACTAAACCCGGACTAAACCAGGACTAAACCAGGTCTAAACCAGGACTAAACCGGGACTAAACCAGGACTAAACCAGGACTAAACCAGGTCTAAACCAGGACTAAACCAGGACTAAACCAGGACTAAACCAGGTCTAAACCAGGACTAAACCAGGTCTAAACCAGGTCTAAACCAGGACTAAACCAGGTCTAAACCAGGACTAAACCAGGACTAAACCCGGACTAAACCAGGACTAAACCAGGTCTAAACCAGGACTAAACCAGGACTAAACCAGGACTAAACCAGGACTAAACCAGGTCTAAACCAGGACTAAACCAGGACTAAACCAGGACTAAACCAGGACTAAACCAGGACAAAACCAGGACTAAACAAGGACTAAACCAGGACTAAACCAGGACAAAACCAGGACAAAACCAGGACTAAACCAGGACTAAACCAGGACAAAACCAGGACAAAACCAGGACAAAACCAGGACAAAACCAGGACTAAACCAGGACTAAACCAGGACAAAACCAGGACTAAACCAGGACTAAACCAGGACAAAACCAGGACTAAACCAGGACTAAACCAGGTCTAAACCAGGACTAAACCAGGACTAAACCAGGACTAAACCAGGACTAAACCAGGTCCAAACCAGGACTAAACCAGGTCTAAACCAGGTCTAAACCAGGACTAAACCAGGACTAAACCAGGACTAAACCAGGACTAAACCAGGTCTAAACCAGGACTAAACCAGGACTAAACCAGGACTAAACCCGGACTAAACCAGGACTAAACCAGGACTAAACAGGACTAAACCAGGTCTAAACCAGGACTAAACCAGGACTAAACCAGGACAAAACCAGGTCTAAACCAGGTCTAAACCAGGTCTAAACCAGGACTAAACCAGGACAAAACCAGGACTAAACCAGGACTAAACCAGGACTAAACCAGGACTAAACCAGAACTAAACCAGGACTAAACCAGGTCTAAACCAGGACTAAACCAGAACTAAACCAGGACTAAACCAGGTCTAAACCAGGTCTAAACCAGGACTAAACCAGGTCTAAACCAGGACTAAACCAGGACTAAACCAGGACTAAACCAGGACTAAACCAGGACTAAACCGGGTCTAAACAAGGACTAAACCAGGACAAAACCAGGACTAAACCAGGACAAAACCAGGACTAAACCAGGACTAAACCAGGACTAAACCAGGACTAAAACAAGACTAAACCAGGTCTAAACCAGGACTAAACCAGGTCTAAACCAGGTCTAAACCAGGTGTAAACCAGGACTAAACCAGGACTAAACCAGGTGTAAACCAGGACTAAACCAGGACTAAACCAGGACTAAACCAGGACTAAACCAGGTCTAAACCAGGTCTAAACCAGGACTAAACCAGGACTAAACCAGGTGTAAACCAGGACTAAACCAGGACTAAACCAGGACTGAACCAGGTCTAAACTAGGACTAAACCAGGTCTAAACCAGGTGTAAACCAGGACTAAACCAGGTCTAAACCAGGTCTAAACCAGGACTAAACCAGGACTAAACCAGGTCTAAACCAGGACTAAACCAGGTCTAAACCAGGACTAAACCAGGACTAAACCAGGTCTAAACCAGGACTAAACCAGGTCTAAACCAGGTCTAAACCAGGACTAAACCAGGTCTAAACCAGGACTAAACCAGGACTAAACCAGGACTAAACCAGGACTAAACCAGGTCCAAACCAGGACTAAACCAGGTCTAAACCAGGACTAAACCAGGTCTAAACCAGGACTAAACCAGGACTGAACCAGGTCTAAACCAGGACTAAACCAGGTCTAAACCAGGTCTAAACCAGGACTAAACCAGGTCTAAACCAGGTCTAAACCAGGACTAAACCAGGTCTAAACCAGGACTAAACCAGGACTAAACCCGGACTAAACCAGGACTAAACCAGGTCTAAACCAGGACTAAACCGGGACTAAACCAGGACTAAACCAGGACTAAACCAGGTCTAAACCAGGACTAAACCAGGACTAAACCAGGACTAAACCAGGTCTAAACCAGGACTAAACCAGGTCTAAACCAGGTCTAAACCAGGACTAAACCAGGTCTAAACCAGGACTAAACCAGGACTAAACCAGGACTAAACCAGGACTAAACCAGGACTAAACCAGGTCTAAACCAGGACTAAACCAGGACTAAACCAGGACTAAACCAGGACTAAACCAGGTCTAAACCAGGACTAAACCAGGACTAAACCAGGACTAAACCAGGACTAAACCAGGTCTAAACCAGGACTAAAACCTGGTCTAAACCAGGACTAAACCAGGACTAAACCAGGACTAAACCAGGACTAAACCAGGACTAAACCAGGACTAAACCAGGACAAAACCAGGACAAAACCAGGACTAAACCAGGACTAAACCAGGACAAAACCAGGACTAAACCAGGACTAAACCAGGACAAAACCAGGACTAAACCAGGACTAAACCAGGTCTAAACCAGGACTAAACCAGGACTAAACCAGGACTAAACCAGGACTAAACCAGGTCCAAACCAGGACTAAACCAGGTCTAAACCAGGTCTAAACTAGGACTAAACCAGGACTAAACCAGGACTAAACCAGGACTAAACCAGGTCTAAACCAGGACTAAACCAGGACTAAACCAGGACTAAACCCGGACTAAACCAGGACTAAACCAGGAAAAAAACAGGTCTAAACCAGGTCTAAACCAGGACTAAACCAGGACTAAACCAGGAAAAAACCAGGTCTAAACCAGGTCTAAACCAGGTCTAAACCAGGACTAAACCAGGAAAAAAACAGGCCTAAACCAGGTCTAAACCAGGACTAAACCAGGTCTAAACCAGGTCTAAACCAGGACTAAACCAGGTCTAAACCAGGACTAAACCAGGACTAAACCAGGACTAAACCAGGTCTAAACCAGGACTAAACCAGGTCTAAACCAGGACTAAACCAGGACTAAACCAGGACTAAACCAGGTCTAAACCAGGACTAAACCAGGTCTAAACCAGGACTAAACCAGGACTAAACCAGGTCTAAACCAGGACTAAACCAAGTCTAAACCAGGTCTAAACCAGGACTAAACCAGGTCTAAACCAGGACTAAACCAGGACTAAACCAGGTCCAAACCAGGACTAAACCAGGTCTAAACCAGGACTAAACCAGGTCTAAACCAGGACTAAACCAGGACTAAACCAGGTCTAAACCAGGTCTAAACCAGGACTAAACCAGGTCTAAACCAGGACTAAACCAGGACTAAACCCGGACTAAACCAGGACTAAACCAGGACTAAACCAGGTCTCAACCAGGACTAAACCAGGACTAAACCAGGTCTAAACCAGGACTAAACCAGGTCTAAACCAGGTCTAAACCAGGTGTAAACCAGGACTAAACCAGGACTAAACCAGGTCTAAACCAGGACTAAACCAGGTCTAAACCAGGACTAAACCAGGTCCAAACCAGGACTAAACCAGGTCTAAACCAGGACTAAAACCGGACTAAACCAGGACTAAACCCGGACTAGACCTGGACTAAACCAGGTCTAAACCAGGACTAAACCAGGACTAAACCAGGTCTAAACTAGGACCAAACCAGGTCTAAACCAGGTGTAAACCAGGACTAAACCAGGACTAAACCAGGTCTAAACCAGGACTAAACCAGGTCTAAACCAGGACTAAACCAGGACTAAACCAGGACTAAACCAGGTCTAAACCAGGACTAAACCAGGTCTAAACCAGGACTAAACCAGGACTAAACCAGGTCTAAACCAGGACTAAACCAGGTCTAAACCAGGTCTAAACCAGGACTAAACCAGGTCTAAACCAGGACTAAACCAGGACTAAACCAGGTCCAAACCAGGACTAAACCAGGTCTGAACCAGGACTAAACCAGGTCTAAACCAGGACTAAACCAGGACTAAACCAGTTCTAAACCAGGTCTAAACCAGGACTAAAACCAGGTCTAAACCAGGACTAAACCAGGACTAAACCCGGACTAAACCAGGACTAAACCAGGACTAAACCAGGTCTCAACCAGGACTAAACCAGGACTAAACCAGGTCTAAACCAGGACTAAACCAGGTCTAAACCAGGTCTAAACCAGGTGTAAACCAGGACTAAACCAGGACTAAACCAGGTCTAAACCAGGACTAAACCAGGTCTAAACCAGGACTAAACCAGGTCCAAACCAGGACTAAACCAGGTCTAAACCCGGACAAAACCAGGTCTAAACCAAAACTAAACCAGGACTAAACCAGGTCTAAACCAGGACCAAACCAGGTCTAAACCAGGTCTAAACCAGGACTAAACCAGGTCTAAACCAGGACTAAACCCGGACTAAACCCGGACTAAACCAGGACTAAACCAGGACTAAACCAGGTCTAAACCAGGACTAAACCAGGACTAAACCAGGTCTAAACCAGGACTAAACCAGGTCTAAACCAGGTCTAAACCAGGTCTAAACCAGGACTAAACCAGGTCTAAACTAGGACTAAACCAGGACTAAACCAGGACTAAACCAGGACTAAACCAGGACTAAACCAGGTCTAAACCAGGTCTAAACCAGGACTAAACCAGGTTTAAACCAGGTCTAAACCAGGACTAAACCAGGTCTAAACCAGGACTAAACCAGGACTAAACCAGGTCTAAACCAGGACTAAACCAGGTCTAAAACCAGGACTAAACCAGGACTAAACCAGGACTAAACCCGGACTAAACCAGGACTAAACCAGGAAAAAAACAGGTCTAAACCAGGTCTAAACCAGGACTAAACAAGGACTAAACGAGGAAAAAAACATGACTAAACCAGGTCTAAACCAGGACTAAACCAGGTCTAAACCAGGTCTAAACCAGGACTAAACCAGGAAAAAAACAGGCCTAAACCAGGTCTAAACCAGGACTAAACCAGGTCTAAACCAGGTCTAAACCAGGACTAAACCAGGTCTAAACCAGGTCTAAACCAGGACTAAACCAGGAAAAAACAGGCCTAAACCAG
>CM033619.1:51886376-51991788 GCA_019453435.1 Rhinogobius similis | reverse complement strand
TGTTGGTCTGACGACTGAGCACCAATTATGTTTTAGGGTGCTTTTTATGTGTACTATCATCTGTAAGCCAAATTTTATGGGCCTCCTCCAAAAGTAAATGTGTCTCCTTTCTCCATAGGCCTCCACCCAAAAGGTGTGGCGCTGTAGGAGGCAGTTTATTGGTTTCAGGAAAAATACAGTTATGACCCATTAATGTCCCTTTAAGAAGGAGTCACTGTATTGAGTTTGGTGGCTGTCCTGCAGTGTTTTAGTTGTTTTTTATTGCAGCTCTTGTATGAATAGAATCAGACTCCCATAACTAATGAATACAAGGGAGCTCTGGGGGCTCTAGAGTTAAATTATGAAGAATAGGGCATGGGTCCCATTGACTTTTTTGCATCTTATGAAGCATACAATCATCTCCCCAAATTTTGGTGTCAATCGGGACAAGCTTGCAGCTTTTTAACTGAACTGTAGGGAGGCGCTAGATAGTGATTCGTGGTCCTGTGCTCCCTAATGTGTATTTTGTTTAGCATTTAATTCTCCATCATTGGTGGGCAATTTGGACTCTGTAGGCACAGTCCATGTGCCTTTTGAGGAGCACACGCAGAGAAACAGGAAATAGAGGCGATTTTTTCTACAGGAAGTCATGACTAAACCGCAATGAGATAAGGCCAAAAAATTGGCAGATTATTAAATTCCAATCTGTCTTGGATTAGGCACGTGTACGTTAGACCAATGCCTGACCAAAAACCCTAGGACAAGTTCTCAATACGGAAAATAAAAACTTAAAGTGGCATTTTAAATTAAAATCAATATGGCTGGGCCTTATCGTTGGTCTTATGACTGCAGGCACCAATTATGTTTTAGGGTGCTTTTTATGTGTACTATCACTGTGCCAAATTTTATGGGCCTCCTCCCAGAAGTAAATGTGTCTCCTCTCCATAGGCCTCACCCAAAAGGTGGCGCTGTAGAGAGCAGCTTTATTATGTTTCATGAAAATACAGTTCTGACCCATTAATGTCTCTTCAAAAGGAGTCTCTGTATTGAGTTTGGTGGCTGTCCTGCAGGTTTTATGTTGTTTCTTTTATTGCAGCCATGTGTGAAGACAGTCTGAGTCCCATAGAGAATGAATAGGAGCTCTGGAGGGCTCTAGGAGGCGAAAGTGTAAAAAATAGGCCATGGTTCTTCATTGGCTTTTGCTGATCAAAGAGGCCGTCTAGGAATTGTGTGCAAATTTTCACTAATAAAAGTCAAAATAGCAATTGTTTTTCTCCCCATTGTAATTTAGTGCGCTCCTACAGGTGGCGCTGTAGAGGCTGTATTTGACTTGGCATGTAAAATGGTGTTATGCCAGGTGCATTTATTTTCCTCCTCTTTAACAGGAGTCACTGTATTAAGTTTGGTGGCTGTTACCTCACTGCTTTGTGGCTTTTTGCTGCATCTTTGTGTAAAGAGAATATATTCTCCCATAGAGAATGATTAGGGGAGCTCTGGGAGTGGCCCTGGAGGGCCCTAGAGGCAAAAGTGTGAAAGAATAAACCATGGGTCTCATTGGCTTTGCACTTCTGATCAGGAGGCCGCTCTAGGATTTGTGTGCAAATTTTCAAAAATAAAAGTCAAAGTAATTGTTTTTTCTCCCCATTGTAATTTAGTGCGCCTCCTACAGGTGGCGCCGTAGGGTTGATTGTTATTGTGCGCAGCGCGATATAATGGATTCAGCTGCTTGACGTTTTACGTGTGTTTCAAATTTCATGTCGATTGGAGAATGCGTGTGCGCGCAGGAACTATTTTCTAATGATTTTCGTGAGTACTCTTTGCGCTCCCTGGTGGCTCAACGGTGATAAATGCACCATATCACTCAATTCAGCTTTTTCATGGCGCCCCTACACTGGACATATTCCCCAAGTTTGGTCAAAATCGGACAATGTTGACTTTTCACTTAATAGGTAGGGGGCGCTAGCGAGTACTTTTTATTTATTTTTATTAATGAATTACATTCAGACCATAATTACGCACTCGTGACTGAAATTACAGCTCTGTCAGTCCAAGCGTGTAGCTGTGACATGCGATCGGAAAAACAGGAAACGAAGGCGTTCTTCGATGGCGAGCCACGGCGAGACCATTTGAGATATCCGAAAAAAAGTGGATAACTATTGAATTTCAATGCGTGCCGATCGCAGAAATGTGTGCCAGACCCATGTCGGGCAAAAGCCCTAGTCCATGTTCTCCGTCAAAAAAAAAAAGTCAAACTGGCGTGGCGACTTCGGTCCAATATGGCCGCCGTGCGCTTGGTCCGAGGGCCGCGCTCCAATGTCATGTTTTGCTCGGGTCACTGTTCTCTATCACAGCTCCGAGTTTCGTGCGCGTCGGGCAAAATTTGCTCGTCCCATTTCCCATAGGGTCCAATTCGGGCCGGTGCTGTTCGTTCGGGCCGGGTCGGACGCTCTCGAGACGCGCGAAATACGAAATTTTTTTCCAGGCCGATCGCGACTATACCCCCATTGAAGACTTTTCGTGCATGTTTACTGGGTCAAAAAGGGCCGCGAAGAGTAAGAAAACGGGAAAAATAATAATAATATGTAAGAAACGGACGAAACACAATGTCCCTCGCTAGTTTACTGGCTCGGGCCAATTAAAGCCGCAAAGCGGCGATGGTGGCCCTCGCCCCGCGCGCGACCGCCTTCCCACGCGGCCTCAGCCGGTCCCAAACTGTCCCGGGGCGCCGTCCTCCTCCTCTGAGCATCACTCGGGCCCCCGTGACCCCCACTCACACCGGGAGGCGTCCCTATAGAAGTGCATTGGCGGGCGCTGCTCTCCTAAAGTGGCAAAACCGCTCAAAACACGGCTTCGATGTAATTGACTTTTTCGATCGAAATCCTCTAAATAATGCGTCTGCCGAGTTTCACTGACTTTGCTCGAAATAATTTTGGCCTCTCCATAGACTTGTGCCATGTCTCATAGAAAATGAATAGGGACTATGCATGGGCCCCCAGGCCAAACGATCCAAAATAGGACATCGGTGTAATTGACTTTTTTTGCAACGTTTGGCACTCAAAATCAGATTCCAAGATTTCGTGGCAATCCGAAATGTTGGTACTTTTACATGACCAGCAGGGGGCGCTATAGTGAAAAGTGCTCATGTGCTCTTGAGTCTGTTCTGTTTAATATTTGATTCGGCATCTGTGGTTACAGTTTGTGCTCTGTACGGCAATGTCTGTGGCTTGGAGAATAATTTTAAGAAACAGGAAATGAAGGCGATTTGCGATGGCGATCCATGTCTATACCAGAACGCTATCATCAAAACTTGGTTTTTAATCGAATTTCAATGCGTCCTGATCAGGAGCGTGTATGTTAGACTGATGTGGGCCCAAAAACCTAGGACCCTTTTGCAATGGAAAAAAACTTAAAGTGGCGTCTAAAATTACATTCAATATGGCTGCCATGCCGTTTGTCTGATGACTGAGCACCAATTATGTTTTAGGGTCATATTTATGTGTACTATCACTGTGGCAAATTTCATAGGCCTCCTCCAAAATAAATGTGTCTCCCTTTCCATAGGCCTGACCCAACAGGTGGCGCTGTAGAGGCTGTATTTGACTTGCATGAAAAATGGTGTTATGGGGCATTCATGTTCCTAAAAAGGAGTCACTGTATTAAGTTTGGTGGCTGTTACTCACTGTTTAGTGGCTTTTTGCTCCATCTTTGAGTGATGAGAGTCTCACTCCCATAGAGAATGCATGGGAGTTCTGGAGGGCCCTAGAGGCAAAGAGTGTGAAAAATAGGCCATGGGTCTCATTGACTTTTTGCTTCTTATATAGCAAAGAATCATCTCCCAAGATTTGGTGTCAATCGGACAATCTGGACACTTTTAAGTGAACTGTAGGGGGCGCTATAGTTATTAGTGGTCCTGTGCTCCCTGGTCTATTTTATGTAATATTCAATTTTCCATCATTGGTTGCAATTTGGGCTCTGTAGGCACAGTCCAAGTGCCTCTGAGGGATAAGCACAAAAACAGGAAATGATGGCGATATTTGACAGGATGTCACGCGCAAACCCTAAGAGATATCTCCAAAAATTGTTTTTTTATTGAATTTCAATGCGTCCTGATCAGGAACGTGTATGTTAGACTGATCTAAGCCCAAAAACCTTGGACCCTTTTGCAATGGAAAAAAAAAACTTAAAGTGGCGTCTAAAATTATAATCAATATGGCCGCCTTGTCGTTTGTCTGATCACTGCGCACCAATTATGTTTTAGGGTCGTCTTTATGTGTACTATCACCGTGCCAAATTTCATAGGCCTCCTCCAAACTAAATGCATCTCCCTTTCCATAGGCCTGACCCAACAGGTGGCGCTGTAGAGAATGTATTTGAGTTTCATGAAAAATACGGTTATGACCCATTAATGTCTCTTAAAAGGAGTCACTATATTGAGTTTGGTGGCTGTCCTGCAGGTTTTAGTTGTTTTTTATTGCAGCCTTGTGTGAAGACAGTCTGAGTCCCATAGACAATGAATGGGAGCTCTGGAGGCCTCTAGAGGCAAAAGTGTGAAAAATAGGCCATGGGTCTGGAGATAGGCCCAAAAAAATGGCAGATTATTAAATTCCAATCTGTCTTGATTAGGCACGTAATGCTAGGGACCGATGTCGGTACAAAACCCTAGGACAAGTTCTTAATGGAAAACAAAAACTTAAAGTGGCGTTTAAAATTAAAATCAATATGGTACGCCTTTGTCGCTGGTCTTATGACTGAGCACCACCATGTTTTAGGTGCTTTTTATGTGTACTATCACTGTGCCAAATTTTATGGGCCTCCCTCCAAAGTAAATGTGTCTCCTCTCCATAGGCCTCACCCAAAAGGTGGCGCTGTAGAGGCAGTTTATTAGTTTCATGAAAAATACAGTTCTGACCCATTAATGTCTCTTAAAAGGAGTCTCTGTATTGAGTTTGGTGGCTGTCCTGCAGGTTTTAGTTGTTTTTTATTGCAGCCATGTGTGAAGACAGTCTGAGTCCCATAGAGAATGAATAGGAGCTCTGGAGGGCTCTAGAGGCGAAAGTGTAAAAAATAGGCCATGGTTCTCATTGGCTTTTCTGATCAAGAGGCCGTCTAGGAATTGTGTGCAAATTTTCACTAATAAAAGTCAAAGTAATTGTTTTTCTCCCCATTGTAATTTAGTGCGCTCCTACAGGTGGCGCTGTAGAGGCTGTATTTGACTTGCATGTAAAATGGTGTTATGGGGCATTTATTTTCCTTAACAGGAGTCACTGTATTAAGTTTGGTGGCTGTTACTCACTGCTTTGTGGCTTTTTGCTGCATCTTTGTGTAAAGAGAATATATTCTCCCATAGAGAATGATTAGGAGCTCTGGAGGGCCCTGGAGGGCCCTAGAGGCAAAAGTGTGCTTTTCTGATCAGGAGGCCGTCTAGGAATTGTGTGCAAATTTTCACTAATAAAAGTCAAAGTAATGTTTTTTCTCCCCATTGTAATTTAGTGCGCTCCTACAGGTGGCGCCGTAGGGTTGATTGTTATTGTGCGCACATAAATGGATTCAGCAGCTTTACGTAGACGAGTGTTTCAAATTTCATGTTGATCGGAGAATGCGTGTGCGTGCAGGAGCTATTGAAATGATTTTGAGAGCACTCTTTGTGCCCCTGGTGGTCAACGGTGATAAATGCACCATATCACTAATTCAGTTTTTTTCATGGCGCCCTGCATTGGACATATTCCCCAAGTTTCATCCAAATCGGACAATGTTGACTTTTCACTTAATAGGTAGGGGGCGCTAGCGAGTACTTTTTATTTATTTTTATTAATGCATTACATTCAGATCATAATTACGCACTCGTGACTGAAATTACAGCTCTGTCAGTCCAAGCGTGTAGCCGTGACATGCGATCGGAAAAACAGGAAACGAAGGCGTTCTTCGATGGCGAGCCACGGCGAGACCATTTGAGATATCCGAAAAAAAGTGGATAACTATTGAATTTCAATCCGTGTAGATCGTCTACGTGTATGCCAGACCCATGTCGGGCCAAAACTGTAGGACTCATCGGAGCTAAAAAAAAAAAAGTCAAACTGGCGTGGCGACTTCGGTCCAATATGGCCGCCGTGCGCTTGGTCCGAGGGCCACGCTCCAATGTCATGTTTTGCTCGGTTCACTGTTCTCTATCACTGCTCCGAGTTTCGTGCACGTCGGGCAAAATTTGCTCGTCCCATTTCCATAGGTCCATTCGGGCCGGTGCTGTTCGTTCGGGCCGGTCGGACGCTCTCGAGACGCGCGAAATACGAATTTTTTTTCCGGGCCGATCGCGACTATACCCCCATTGAAGACTTTTCGTGCATGTTTACTGGGTCAAAAAGGGCCGCGAAGAGTAAGAAAACGCGAAAAATAATAAGCAAGAAACGGACGAAACACAATGTCCCTCGCCAGTTTACTGGCGAGGGCCAATTAAAGCCGCGAAGTGGCGATGGTGGCCCTCGCCCCGCGTGCGACCGCCTTCCCACGCGGCCTCGGACGTCCAAACCGCCCGGTGCACCGTCCTCCCTCCTCTGAGCGCCACTGGCCCCGTGACCCCTCCCCGCTCACGCCGGGTGGCGTCCCTATAGAAGTGCATTGGCGTGCACTGCTCTCCAGAAGTGACAAAACCGCTCAAAAATACGGCTTCGATGTAATTGACTTTTTCGATCGGAATGCTCTAAATAATGCGTCTGCCGAGTTTCACTGACTTTGCTGGAAATAATTTTGGCCTCTCCATAGACTTATGACATGTCTCATAGGAAATGCATGGGGAATATGCGTGCCACCCCCCCCAGGCCAAACGATCCAAAATATGACATGGATGTAATTGACTTATTTGCAGCTTTTGACACATAAAAAAATATTCCAAGATTTCGTGGAAATCCGATAATGTTGGTACTTTTACATGACCAGCAGGGGCGCTATAGTGAAAGTGCTCATGTGCTCCTGAGTCTGTTCTGTTTAATATTTGATTCGCATCTGTGGTTACAGTTTGTGCTCTGTACGGCAATGCCTGTGGCTTGGAGAATAAGTTTAAGATACAGGAAGTGAAGGCGAATTCTGACAGGAAGTCATGACTAAACCGAATGAGACAGGCCAAAAATGTGGTTTATTATAAAAATTCAATGCGTCCTGATCAGGAGCGTGTATGTAAGACTACGGCGCCCCCCAAGGGACATAGTGAGATTTTTTTTTTTGCATATATATTTGCGAGGGGACGCATTATTTTTGCGAGGGAACGCAATATTTTTGCGAGGGAACGCAATATTTTTTGCGAGGGAACGCAATCCTTTGCGAGGGAACGCAATCCTTTTTATGAGGGAACGCGTTATTTTGCAAGAGAACGCAAAAATATGTTGGATAAGTTCCACTTCCGGGTCACAGTGATATCAACAATGGAGGACGAATGGGGGAATTACATTGACTTTTATTTTGATTTAGGCTTAAAATACAGAGATATAACATCGGTGATGGCCAGTAAACATGGTGTCACACTGAGTGAGAGACATCTCAAGAGAATTTTGCGGAATAGGAGGCTCTCAAGGCGCAAGGATTTCTCTGAACTGGGCATCCTTGTCGAATTCATAACCACCCAACTGCGAGGCTCGGGACAACTTCATGGTTACAGGTGGATGTATGCCAAGTGTAGAGAGAACGGTCTACGTGTCCGAAAAGAGGATGTTCGCATTGTTTTAAGGGAGTTGGATTACAACGGTGTGTCCCAAAGACAAGCCAGCAGACTCCGAAGACGGAGCTACTTTTCAAGAGGCCCTAACTTTATTTGGCACCTTGATTCATACGACAAGTTAAAGCCCTTTGGCATTTGCATCAATGGGTGTATCGATGGATTTTCGAGGAAAATGATATGGCTCAATGCCTACACAACTAGCAGCGACCCGAAATTGATTGGGGGGTACTATGTGGAAGCTGTACAGCGTTTTGGAGGGTGCCCTAGAGTACTGAGAGGCGATCTTGGGACAGAGAATTGTTATGTACGAGAATTTCAGCGGTTCCTGGTTCCAGTTCCAGAAGGGGACACATTGGGCAGCTATTTGGAAGGAGCTAGCACTGCCAACCAAAGAATAGAGTACTGGTGGGGATTTCTACGAAGGCAGTGTGCAGAATTCTGGATGGCGTTGTTTGGGGATCTTCGTGATAACGGCTCGTTTGATGGAGGTTTCCTGGACAAAAACCTCCTACAGTTTTGCTTTATGGGCCTTATACAGGTGAGTCAATTACAGCAATATTATGTTTTCTCTTTATGATTTAAATAAGATAATTAATCCGTGCACCTGTGCCCATTCCGATAACTGAGCAGCTCTACGCGCTAGGACGCAAACGGTTCCTACAGTGTTTGTAAGCTCTCTATGTTGTAATGAAAAGAATCCATACTAAGACTATGCAGTTCAGTCCCGCTATCCGGAACGATGCTGCCGCGACCACGAGCCAGTTACTCCAAGTCTTCCCCGAGGTCTGGTGGTTACTTCTCCCACCAAACCCCGGAGACACTGTGCCTGCTTGCCAGGGTCGCGGCACGCTGGCACAGTGGAACTGAGCGAGCGCCTGGATTTGCTTTACCGGTGCGTAATCATTGTCTTTGTGAAAGGCCTGCGCCCGGTGTACCTTAATAATCAGGGGGAGCTGTTGTAATGTTGGCTTACAAAGAACTAGCGATCATTACACTAGAAGACAAGCAGGCTGTGAATTAGGCATACGCTGCGTCCTCTGTTTCAGAGTTGCTATAATCTGCGTGCGTAATAATTATAGGTCAGTGGTAATACCCTGCACGCTTTTGCATAAATTGGGTACAGGTAAACCCCCTGTGCGCTCTTGTTATTCTAAAATGCACGCAAACCAGTATAAAGTTATCCTGTGGCTCTAGTGCGTAAAAATATCATGACGTCATTCATTCAACGAAGCCTTCTGACAGATCCGACGCGCTTCGGTGTCAAGCCCACGTTTGATTTGTGTGAGTGGGGTCACTGGAATAGGGGGTTTATTAGTCCCTTGAACTGTCCTCGTGCGCTGGCACAACAATAACACCAAAACGAAGCCTTGCTATAAAATCTTTCATGTTGGTGGCACGAACGCAAAACCAAAGCCTGTGGGTACACTGCCCCCTAGTGACAAAGTTGATAAATGTACACTACAAGTATTAACTGAATTATAATTTATAATAAAAATGCATCACTATGATGAAGTGTTAACTGTTGCTAAATGCATCATTCTAAAGTAAACCATACTACCTTTGAACCCCCTTCTCATTTCAAAATGTTACTGCACAGTTGTAATGCAGCAGAAGAGTTATTAACAATGGCAGAATTTACCAAATTTTCCTTAATCACACATGTTTCTTTCCAAAGGATGAGTTGGACGACACTGCCCAAGTCTGGAATGTGCACAACATCAGGCCATCAAAAAACCCAAACGTTCCCAGTGGTCAGCCTAATGTTATGTATTCACTCCCGGAACTGTATGGTGCGCATGATCATCTTTCTTCTGTTCAAGATGATGATCTTCAACAATGCAAAAGGAGATGTATCTTTCGCCAAGCAGTGCCTTGTGATACAGATGTCTATGAACTGTGCAACATCCTGATGAAAGAGCTCAACTTATCCATACCAACTGAGCCATATCAGGCCCTGGATCTGTATATGTGCCTGAGAGATAAGATCAATGGTTTAATGTAATTTGGATGTTTGTTTGTTTTTACATTTCAAGATGCAAATTGTGTTTAAGGCAATGGCTTGGACATGAGGTTCTACTTTTTTTAATTCAACTTAACACATCACAATTGGATGTAATACTGAGCCTTTTGGGATTATTGCTAACTGGTTTTGATCACAGGTCCTTTAGTGAAGAGCTCATTCTGCTAACTGATTGTATAAGGAGATTAAGAACTCAACTGTTATATTTAAAGCATTTATGTAATTGTCAATAAATCAAGACTGTTACTGGTTAACCCTGTATTTAATTAACACAATTCCTTTAAATCATAGAACAGAAATGGGTCACATTTATGAAAATTAGGAACAAGTAATGATTTGTTTTTACAAAACATGTTTAATATGTTCAATATGTTTTAATACCACATAGAACCTAGCCTGAGGTTTTAAAATGTACAAAATTCCTGAGTGCCAAACTGCAACAAATTCAAATACATAAACGATTAATTCTAAGATAATGGTGATTGACATCAATGCATACTGAAATCTTGGGTAATAACATCCTCCTTCAGTTTTTGAACTTTGTTTGGTAGCAATAGTTTCTCTTCTCTCATTCAACTATTATAGAACAAAACAAAAAGTGTATGGCAATAGCTGCTTTCACAAGATAAAATGATCAACATTAACTGATTACATAATATCCATCTCCAAATAGTTGCTGGCCAAAACATTATCAAATTCTGTACGGAAATCAGGGTAGGAACAATAGGTGTAGGGAAGTTCAAGAACAGCTCCACAAGTGTGACTTACTGGTCTTCTGTTAAGACCAGTTTCTCCATTAAATGATAGAGTTATTTTGTCAACAGCTATTACTGAAGAACCTGTACAGAAGCGCAGTATCTTTTCTGCCTTGGTTTGGTCAGCATTTTTGACATATCTCAGCAGATAACAAAATGTAGCCTGTTCTGCCTGAGAAAGGACTGCCTTTGTGGTTTTGAACAGCTGGGAGACCTTCTTTCCTGATGCCTTTTTTGCTTTGTACAAAGCCATTACACTTTCTTTATCAGGTAATAGTGGCTTCAAGTGAGCCATTTGTGTAGAGAAGCTATCAATTACATATTTGGCTTCTTGAAGAATGGCTTTATGAGCCATTGTTTGAATGACCTGCTGCATATTATTTTTTGCAGGCAACTTGTGCGAGCCCATCCTTGTAAATATTTCCAGCAAGTCCTCTTCATCGGACTCCTCAGAAGTGCCCTGCAAGGCCTTCTCTAGTACAGACTTTTCGACTGGAGATACAAAATTGAGAAATGATGTGATGAGGTCATTGGCATCAACAGACTCAATCCCATGGATACATGCCACAACAAATGACTGAGACAGCGTAGCTGGCATAACCCCATGATCCAGCAAACCCTTAACCCAAATCAGGCCTACTGCTCGCCATTCATCTTCACCAAAATCCGGTCTCAATCTAGGTATTCGCTCAGTTTCACCTTCACACTGTTCAAGAAATTGCTCCCAGAAGGCAGTGTAAACATCACGTGACACTCCAGCATCATCCACAGCATTTTCATTTACAAATTTCATTTTGACAGTGGAATGTAGTATGCTGTTGTCCATAAATGCTTGCACAAGATCTTGGACCACCACCACTCTTCGAACAGATACTCTTCTTCTTTCCTCTTCATTCACTGAGCCACTTGGTGACTGTGATGGGAAGACCTGGAGTCCAGAATTCAAAGGCTGGATATCTTCTGGTGAGGAATCAAATCCACTGTTCTGGAGAAATTATAAAATACAAGTCTACATTAAATAAAGGGTACACCTGTGAATCATCCTATGGACAAGATTGCACATAAAACTTACCTGAGTACTTGGCTGGTGTTCCCCAGATGTGAGGTGCTCATGTGCTTGAGATGGGACTGGAGACTGGAGGGACGTGTCACTACTCACAGCTACCTAAAATATGAAATAGTAAATGGATTTTTCACGCAAAAAAAACAAACAAACAAGAACCCACATCGTCAGTAAAGCTCTTAAGAGTATAGTATAGCATTGCAACATGAATATAACTAAGGCATCAGATAATACATGATGATACAACAACTTACATTCAAGAAATGTTTATAGATAATTAAAAGTACGACATTGTGACATTATTATTATACATTATACCTGTCCATCTTGCAGAACCTCATTCATGGTATTGGCAGCCCCAGCTGCAGGGAGATGAACCTCAATCAAGTCAGGACTCTGAAAACAAAAATGTGATCGCATTACCCACAAACATAGCTTTATCTTGAAATTCTTTACACAGGTGTACATGTACGTATAGTAAGTGTGCTGATACACAAAGCTTTCAATGGTACAAAAAAAATTGCCAATATCAGCAATGTGGGACGCGAATAAATAATGCTAACATGAGTAAACACGTCATTACTGCCCTGGGAAACTAACAAGTTACTATTAAAAGGAATGCTACCCAACATTACTTATTATTCCTAAAATAACACACCAAGTTCCATTAATCTTACCAGTGTAGCATCTTCACTGTAGTTAATTACTATAACAGCTGAATCATTTCCAAATGTTTCAGAAAGATCTGAATCCCACTCAACCGTTTTTTCTCCATCTGAATAAATACACAATGTTGATGTTAAGTCAGTTATTTCAGAGTTAACCCAACATCTGTAAATTGGTTTTATTACCATAATCGCAGCCATCACTACAGATTTGCTCATCAATATCTGGAGATCCTTGACAGTCTTTTCGAGTCTTTCTTTTTCTTTTAATATGGAACTCCTCACCCTGCAATTAATATTGCAACAAAGAACATAAACAATAACGCAACAAAAACACTATTGATAAAGTCAACTGTGTGATTTAATGTACATTAGTTTCAATAATATCTGGCTTGGATTTATATTCCACTTAATAAACTGGTAGTTCTGTTGTAACAGCAACTCTGGAGTTGGCTGGCATATGACAACAAGCCTGCACCAAAAAGCTCTCCAAACACCAAAAATCACATAAATGAGAGGTAAATGCTCCAAGAACACACCCAATTAATGAAATTGCACCATTTTCAACTATGAGGTGTTATTTTAATTATACCACTTAATTTCTAAACAAACCTGGTCAGTGTCTGATGAATGTCCATCATCTAGCAGATGAACGGGTGAAGATGCCATCGCTGAAGTACTAGGAGTTGGAGTACTAGTCTGGACCTGATCAGATGCTTCTTTTGTGCAAATATAGAAGCGAAGCAATTTAATCTTTGTCTTATCATACAGTTGCTCTACAGTGTCACCTAGATTAAGGTTTTGTCTTTTAAAATCACAAATGCCAAAAGTAAAGTCCTCTGCCCTGCCTTTTGTTGAGGTATTTTGAGGGAAAAATAATTCTTTCCCCATGTTGAGAATCTGTTCTACTGTTGCCGATTTATCTACAACAGCATGTCTGGTTCCTCCACCACTTTTGGCCCTAACTTGATGATAATCCTTCTCCATGAAATGGAGCCATCCTATTTCAACCCTTCTTTTTTGTTTAACTGCTGATGTGTTCCCAACCCTAGCCATCTGCCCACTTCCACTTGCACTACTTCCACTACTTCCACTTGTGCTACTTGCATGTGATTTGTCATTTTTGTCTTTTGGCTTTTTTTTCTTTGATGATCCAATCTTTTGTCTCAGTTTTTCCAAGAGAGATTCCTTGCTTGTATTGCTGTTTGCCTGTCTACAGTAGGAAAGCACAGCAATTCTGTCTCCATATGATGAGACATATTTAGAGATTTCTTCATCCGACATAACCAGTAGAACTGCCATGTCAATCTGGAAAGACAGGAAGGCAGAAGTACATTAACTGAAATGTTGCCATTTTGAAATTCTGTGCTACACATTTACAATATGTGAAACATTATGTTATACAACACAAAATATATAATGACCTAATGTTCTATAGTACACAATTATAATTATTGTCACATTTTATGATCCCTCTGTTGTGTAGGCCAATGTATAATAGTAGTAGTAGTAGTGTTCTAGTAGTAATGCTAGTTGCTCAATCTGATTGGAAAAATAAAGAAGCATAAATAGTTGATAAGTCAATTCCAGTGTCCAGATAACTACCTTTGAAACCTTTTCTACCTTGAATTACTCCTGGAGGACTGAGGAGTTAATTACCCTGACTCGTTATATACTTTAGAATAACATTTGTTTACATTAGCAATATTGTAATCTGGGTTGACTTTTAGACACGTGACAGGCAAAGACTGATTGACAATGGTGCTTATTGATTGGGCCATATATCATTATTAGCATACACATTAACAGACACGACATTACATTTCTGTCTGTCAAACATTCATTCACAAACAAATTAAATTAATGTATATAGTAAATATATTTATATCATGATATTTATGTCACTTATCTGTTATTCTCACCATTAACACTAAAAAGAGCATATTTGATGTCACTTGATTCCTATGAAAAGCGCAACATCTCAAGTCAGTATTTAGCTAGGTTAAATGGCAGTTTTACAGGTTGATTATTATATAAAAACACAAACATGTTTACGTAGCCAACAATAACTTTTAACGAGGCTTTGGCCTCATCTCAATGTGCTTGATGGGTTTATACTTGCTGACACCCTTTTGATTTTTCATAATTTTCAGTTTTTTTGCAGATTTAAGCAAACGGCAAAATACTTGGGTCCTTTAAATTTTACCAGACCAGCCGAAGTGCTAAATGGTCGATAGCAAGAGCACATAACTGTTAGAGTCTGCTACTTTATATATTTATGGGATAAACAATCCAATTTAAATCTTGGTTAAACAGGGGTTCAACCACGCCCTGCATACAGGCTTAGCTAACACATTAGCATAGGCTTTGACTTGAACGTAACTAATTTATTACACTTTGTTTAATCAGCTTGTTAAACACGTATTCCTTCTTACCTTATCATTGCGCATCCGAAGTATATCGTCTGCTGGGACATTTCTAGACTGTAAAAAGTGTTCCAAACCTTCATTCATTGCTGAACCTGAGCCCCTTATCGCCGTGTTTTGACCCGGAAGTACATGACTTCTGGCAGCAACAAAAAATATTGCGTTCCCTCGCAAAAAAAATATTATGTTCCGCGCAAAAAAATATTGCGTTCCCTCGCAAAAATGATTGCGTTCCCTCGCAAAACTATTGCGTTCCCTCGCAAAAATAATGCGTCCCCTCGCAAATATATATGTAACAAAAAAATCTCACTGTGACCCTTGGGGGGCGCCGTATAAGACTGATCTTAGACCAAAAACCTAGGACCCTTTTGCAATGGAAAAAAAAACTTAAAGTGGCGTCTAAAATTAAAATCAATATGGCCGCCTTGCCGTTTGTCGGATCACGGCGCACAAATTATGTTTTAGGGTCGTCTTTATGTGTACTATCATCGTGTCAAATTTCATAGGCCTCCTCCAAACTAAATGCATCTCCCTTTCCATAGGCCTGACACAACAGGTGGCGCTGTAGAGGCTGTATTTGAGTTGCATGAAAAATATGGTTATGAACCATTAATGTCTCTTATATGTAGACATTGTATTAAGTTTGGTGGCTGTTACTCACTGCTTAGTGGGTTTTTGCTGCCTCTTTGTGTGAAGACAGTCTGACCCCCATAGAGAATGCATGGGAGCTCTGGAGGGCCCTAGAGGCAAAAGTGTGAGAAATAGGCCATGGGTCCCATTGACTTTTTTGCATCTTATATAGCAAAGAATCATGTCCCAAGATTCGGTGTCAATCGGACAATCTGGACACTTTTAAGTGAACTGTAGGGGGCACTATGGTTATTAGTGGTCCTGTGCTCCCTGGTCAATTTTGTGTAATATTCAATTTTCCATCATTGGTGGCAATTTGGGCTCTGTAGGCACAGTCCAAGTGCCTCTGAGGGATAAGCACAAAAACAGGAAATGATGGCGATATTTGACAGGAAGTCACGCGCAAACCCTAAGAGATATCTCCAAAAATTGTTTTTTTATTGAATTTCAATGCGTCCTGATCAGGAACGTGTATGTTAGACTGATCTAAGCCCAAAAACCTAGGACCCTTTTGCAATGGAAAAAAAAAACTTAAAGTGGCGTCTAAAATTAAAATCAATATGGCCGCCTTGTCGTTTGTCTAAGCACTGCGCACCAATTATGTTTTAGGGTGCTTTTTATGTGTACTATCACTGTGCCAAATTTTATGGGCCTCCTCCAAAGTAAATGTGTAACACTCCCCCATAATGAGTGATGTTACCAATGTAAAAATTAAAGAGTAAATGATTTCACGTTTTTCCTGTTATGTCCTCCAATG
The DNA here is from genome assembly GCA_019453435.1 of Rhinogobius similis. Taxonomy (NCBI): domain Eukaryota; kingdom Metazoa; phylum Chordata; class Actinopteri; order Gobiiformes; family Gobiidae; genus Rhinogobius; species Rhinogobius similis. The sequence goes on along the minus strand of CM033619.1, from coordinate 51,975,788 downwards.
TCCAGTGAACCCCCAAAGCCAACAAAACAATGACAAAATCCAGTCTGTTTAAACTACAAATTATAATTTGTCAATTTCAATAAACAAACATAAAACCCATCAAAGTCCATATATCCCCTTTAATGTCTCTGAACAAAAATACGTCGGGGCCGCAACGGGACTCCACGAAAATCCACAAAAGAAAATAATAGTTCTTTGGTTCTCAAAACTCCCCCACAGCGAAGTCTAAAACGGGGCGCTGCGAAGCGCGCTCCCGCGCTCAACGCCGGCTCCTCCGCGTAAGAGAAAAGTGCATGGAACGCTCTCACCGGCAACGAAGAGCGGCGTGCTGTCGGTCTAGGCGTTGAGGTGCTCGGTCCACCTGGTTCCACCCGGTCCACAATCCGCGCGTCCGGCCCGGTGACCACCCTCTTCCTCTGATCGCGTTCCACCCGCTCCGCCGTGTGTGTGTGTCAGAGAGCCCCCGCGCACACACACCTGCCGCTTATATCTCATTACCCGACCGTCCCAGCTGACGGGACAAACAGCTGAGCAGGTAAATAGCAACACAGCGTTTAACAGTTTGCACCTCACCGACCATTTAACATGCTAATATTAATAATGATAACAACAACAACAATAATAACAATAATAATGATAATAATAACAACAACAAAAACAATAATAATATGTCGCTGGTGCTACAAATGTGTCTCCCTCTCCATAGGCCTCACCCAAAAGGTGGCGCTGTAGAGGCTGTATTTGACTTGCATGTAAAATGGTGTTATGGGGCATTTATTTTCCTTAAAAGGAGTCACTGTATTAAGTTTGGTGGCTGTTACTCACTGCTTAGTGGGTTTTTGCTGCATCTTTGTGTAAAGAGAGCGTATTCTCCCATAGAGAATGTTTAGGAGCTCTGGAGGGCCCTGGAGGGCCCTAGAGGCAAAAGTGTGAAGAATAGGCCATGGGTCTCATTGGCTTTTCTGATCAGGAGGCCGTCTAGGATTTGTGTGCAAATTTTCAAAAATAAAAGTCAAAGTAATTGTTTTTCTCCCCATTGTAATTTAGTGCGCTCCTACAGGTGGCACCGTAGGGTTGATTGTTATTGTGCGCACATAAATGGATTCAGCTGCTTGACGTTTACGTGTGTTTCAAATTTCATGTCGATCGGAGAATGCGTGTGCGTGCAGGAGCTATTTAAATGATTTGGTGAGTACTCTTTGCGCCCCTGGTGGCCAACGGTGATAAATGCACCATATCACTAATTCAGTTTTTTTCATGGCGCCCTACACTGGACATATTCCCCAAGTTTGGTCAAAATCGGACAATGTTGACTTTTCACTTAATAGGTAGGGGGCGCTGGCGAGTACTTTTTATTTATTTTTATTAATGCATTACATTCAGATCATAATTACGCACTCGTGACTGAAATTACAGCTCTGTCAGTCCAAGCGTGTAGCCGTGACATGCGATCGGAAAAACAGGAAACGAAGGCGTTCTTCGATGGCGAGCCACGGCGAAACCATTTGAGATATCCGAAAAAAAGTGGATAACTATTGAATTTCAATGCGTGCCGATCGCATAAATGTGTGCAAGACCCACGTCGGGCAAAAGCCCTAGTCCAAGTTCTCCGTCAAAAAAAAAAAGTCAAACTGGCGTGGCGACTTCGGTCCAATATGGCCGCCGTGCGCTTGGTCCGAGGGCCGCGCTCCAATGTCATGTTTTGCTCGGGTCACTGTTCTCTATCACAGCTCCGAGTTTCGTGCGCGTCGGGCAAAATTTGCTCGTCCCATTTCCCATAGGGTCCGATTCGGGCCGGTGCTGTTCGTTCGGGCCGGGTCGGACGCTCTCGAGACGCGCGAAATACGAAATTTTTTTCCGGGCCGATCGCGACTATACCCCCATTGAAGACTTTTCGTGCATGTTTACTGGGTCAAAAAGGGCCGCGAAGAGTAAGAAAACGGGAAAAATAATAATAATATGTAAGAAACGGACGAAACACAATGTCCGTACTGGCGAGGGCCAATGAAGCAGAAGTACAACACTTGTTTTGTTCACGATTCAGACTCTTCAATGTATTCTTTAATATCGTCTGGTCAAATATTAAAGAGTGTCAGACGTGTCAGAAACCACAGTCATCATCCGTGTGTGAAAGAAACCAAGCACAAAAGTAAAGTTCTACATTTAATTAAAGTATTTGTACTTTTACAGTGAGACGCTGCAGGTTTGTTCGACTTTCTTTTGGAAACAACAAACTAGAACCTTCTCTTCACAGAAGAGCAGGATCTGTACTTTATCGTCCACATGTTTGAACTGGACTTTGCTCTTGTTTTCGAGCTGCTGAAGTGTCTGGGGTTTGTTTGAACAGGTTCATGGACACTTCTTGTCCAATGGTTTGAGTTTCTTTAAAAGAATAAACCTGGAAAGTTGTCTTTGACAACCAAAAATCAACAGAAACAAAAATCATAATCACTGCAAAAATATGAGCTGTTTGTGAGAATTTATGAAAGGACTTGAAACTACAGCACAGGACTGGACTGGACTGGACTTTGACTGGACTGGACTGGACTTTGACTGGACTGGACTTGGACTTGGACTGGACTGGACTTGGACTTGGACTGGACTGGACTGGACATGGAATGGACTTGGATACATATATTACGTCATGGAGATGTAAATAAAGTATGATCATTTTGTCTATTTTTCAAAATTAGTGTCAACAATCAGTTTGAAGTTTAGTCTCTGTACATTTACAGTATTATGTTTTACAAAAAAAGCTTCAGAATTGCAGAGTAAGGAATAAAAAGAGGAAGTGGAGATTATTTCTTGCAGAAATGAAGGCGAGATCCCAGAACAGTCTGATCCTCGACACAGAGTCAGCTGCAGGTAACACACACTTTGTATCTCAGTGTTTTATGGACGTAGACAATAACAGACAGTTTATCTTCAGCTGAGCCTGTATTTGTTTCATCTTAATGCAAGTGTGTTATTGGGAAATGAACGGTTAAAAATGTTATGGTTGAAAAAATTTAAAAACATGAGCTTGGAAGGAAATGTGTCGCCACCAGAACATCAAAACGTCTTGTTTATGGTCATAGAGGAGATAAAATAGTAAACTGTTTGGCACATATTTGGATTACAAATGTACTTTTATTAAAGGAAACATATTCTGCTCCAGTGACTTTTTTGATCTTTTAACCCTGTTCTAACAATGATCCGTCATCAAAAACACACCTGAAGGAGCATTCAGCTGCATTCACACTGTTTTGAGGAATGTTAATCAGAACATCGTCCACCCTCTTTGCACTAACCACGCTTCTGTGCACTTCTATGTGCAGGTTTTCAAAAGCAAAAGAGTCTGTAAATGTGTTGAAATAGACCCAAATACGGCCGCCACGTTTGTTTGGGTTTGTCCTTTTGACTTCCGCCCAAACCACAATGCAGCGCTGTGATTGGTGCCACACAGCGGCAGGTGCAGCCCTGACAGCGGCACACAGTCTGACAAAGATACAATATGAGCTGAAGAGATAAAGAGTGTTGTGATGACAAATGCTTCCTCGTTGTATTCAGACTCATTTACAGCACGTCCTGTTGTTGAACGGTTTCTTCTTCACATCAGACACTTCAGGACTTCTGCCTTCACACATTTTATTTGCTGTGTGTCCCCGATCCAAATCTGACTTGGGAAAAAATCTGAACTGAACGTCCTGCAGCGTGAACGTAATGACAGAGCGCCCCCTGCAGGACTCAAGTGGGAATACACTGCAGTGAAAGGACACAAAAGCTTTTCTTTCTTTCTTTCTTTCTTTCTTTCTTTCTTTCTTTCTTTCTTTTCCCCTTCTTCTTTTCCCCTTCTTCATTTCCACTTTTTCATTGAAATAATGAAGTACAATCACACACAAAAACATTTCCCGTCGCCAGATATTTGAAAAAGTGCCAGTGTTTCTCTGGAGAGTCGTCTTTGAGTCGATGTCAGAAAATGTTGCAGCTGGTTTTCCATCAAGAAAATACATCTGCAACCACCACACAGACCCACAAATGGGGCGTTTGAAGCTTGTTGTCGCCCCCTGCTGTCTGTGGAACACCAGCTGCAACATTTTCTGATCTGAAGACGACACTCCAGAGAAACACTGGCGCTTTTTTATATTTGGCAACGTGACATGTTTTTGTGACTGGACTTTATTATTTCAATAATAAAGCAGTGTATTTTCACAGAGACCTGCAGGGGGAGCTCTGTCGCTGAAGTTACTTAGTTCTGCTTTAAGGTGAGACTCTACAGGTGAACAGGAAAAAAACTTGAATTTAACAATGTCAATAGTAAACTTATGTAGTTTATGCACATAAATCATGTTAAATTACACTTTTTAAATGGTTAGTAAAGACCGTCAGATTTTTTTTATTTGTAGATTTCTTCAGTTTATTTCATTTTAATAACCCTTGTGACCTTTTTGAAAATCTATCCTTATTTATTGTTCATTTTACGTCACTGTTTTTGACGGCTGTAAAAAAAACAACAACAATTAAGTGGATCTGTTTTTTTCAAACTTTCTTTTGATTAAATCAATGAATCCACTTCAGTTCTGACAAAAAATATAAAATTTTAATGATTAATGATTAAAAAAATTATTAAACCTTGAGCATTTTTTTCAAATAGTATTTTTGTCAGAGCAGAGCTGAAGTGGATTCACAGAATTAAGCAAAAAAGTTGTAAAAATAAATGACCTACTGTGATCTTACAGCTGTCAAAAAGTGGAGTAAAAGGACAAAAGAGCAGCACGTGTAAATCCTGTGATAATGGGCATTATAAAATTTCACATTGATTTTTTGAAAATAGGGATCAAATTAAGGTTTGCAACAAAAATTATCCAAATATCTCTAGAACAGAAGATGTTATGGCCATTGTAAGCATTTTTAAAAAAGGCATAAACTCCCCAGCAGGTCATACGCTTCCAATATTAGCTTTAGCATTAGCATCAGTGTGTAAGGTCTCCATCAGTGACATCCACCATTGAACAGGAAGTAGTGACGCTAACAGTGAGCTGTCTCCGTGTTTGGCTCGCTCTTGGGTTTTTCCATTTTTATTTAAAATCAGAAAAAGACAAGACACCTAAATACCTCAGTCATCTGAGAAGTATGAAAAAATCTAAATCTATCTAAACAGACAAACAAAACAGAACTGCCAAATTTAGTTTTTATGTAATTTTGTTAAAACTAGAAAAACCAAAGAGCGGCTGCACAGATTTCGTTGGGTGCTGAACAATTTGTGAACAAAATAAGATCTTCTAAAGCGTCCCAGTAACCCCGTTCTCCTGTGTTCCAGAATGGCAGTGTGGCTCTGTTTGCTCGTTCTGCTGATGCTGGACGCCGCCTTCGGAGCAGAGCTGGACCCAAACGGGCTGAAACTCTGCGTCACCTCCAACTCCAGAATCCAAAACCTCTCCCGCCAAAACCGGACCGCCGTGCCCTCGAATCTGCCCGAAGACACCGAGTACCTGGACGTTTCACACAACGCCATACGAGCTCTCGCACACGACACGTTTTATGAGCTGCGCGACCTCTGTTTCCTCAAAGCGTCTGACTGCGAACTCACGGAAATCTCTCCACGTGTTTTTGAGAAGACACCGTCCCTCAAAGTCCTCAACGTGTCGCTGAATAAACTGTCCGTCATTCCAGATCTGTCGCTGCCAAATATTCAGATTCTGGACTTGTCTTACAATCTCTACCAAAGTTACCAACTCCCGAAATCTCATCAGAACCTTAAGAATCTGGCTGTTTTGGCGTTGGGAAGCGCTAATGCTGCGTCTGTTCGCTTCAGTGACTTCGACGCGCTCCAAAACGTCACGCTGCGTCACCTGGTCCTCGGCGCAGAGACAAAATGGCTGACATACGAATCCGGCGCTTTGGCTAAACTTCGACTTCTGCAAAAGATCTCGCTCAAGACGACTTTCTGCGCAAACCTGGGTCTGTTGGACTCGGTTTTGTTGGATCTGAGTCAAACCCACGTGACTGCGATGCGATTCAAGGGCGTTTTCCCCGACATCTGTAACGTTAGCGGTAACCCTTTGGAGAGAATCCTGGAGATGTCGCGGCTCCGGAGCCTGACGCTGGAGAACACCTGGACAAACACCTCGTTTTTGGAGCAGTTTTTCAAAGACGTGTTTGAGTCGTCGGTTTTGGAGCTTTCTTTTGTAAACGTCACATACAACGAAGACACGCCGGACGGTTTTCGGCTGCCGAATCTGACCCACAGCGCCGCCATCCAGTCCGTAACCTTCTACGGAATCAACCATCATCAGTACCAATACCCAAAGTTCGACATCAATTTTGATCTCATTTTGAAACTTACGTATTTGAAATTCTCTGGAACCGGGATGAACATTTTGCCGTGCGACATTTTTTCTGCGATTCCAAACCTCGAGACGTTGGATATTTCAGATAATCTCTTGGACGACAGTGGATTTTGGTGGCCGTCCTGTTTGCACAAAAAAGTGGTATTTCCGAAGCTAACGCAGCTTTCCCTCAGTAAGAATCGTTTCCGCAGCTTGTCGTTTATCGCTAAACAAACGCATCAAATCAAACGGTTGGAGTCGTTAGATCTTAGCTTCAATTCGATCGTTTTAGACGGCGTTACGGATTGGCCTTTCTGGATTAAAGAGCTGAACCTGGGCAGCAACAACCTCGGTAATTCCGTGTTTAACTTCCTCTCTCCGCATTTTGAGAGAATCGACTTGTCCAAAACGGGTTTGACAGTTTTAACGCAAAAAGATATCTCAAAATTCCCTAAAATCACACATCTGTTTCTCAGCAGCAACAGCATTCAAACCATCGCCGCGAATCTCAGAGCGCCGTCTTTGCAAAGTCTCTACGTCGACCAAAACGCAATCACGTCCATTTTTGAGGCGGATCTTGCAGGATTGACCCATTTGCAGACGTTAAAAGCTGGTAACAATCCGTTTGTGTGTTCGTGCGTTCTGTTTTGGTTCGTGACGTCTCTGAACAAGTCTCTGCTTCCCGATTGGCCGCTGCAGTACACATGTAGCACGCCGCCGTCTTACTCTGGGAAACCTCTCACGTCCGTCCGGGGCTTGAACGCGCTAAACTGCCAAACGTGGCGTCGGGCAGTGCTGGGTCTGTGCGTGTTTCTTCTGGTTAGCGTCGTTAGCGCGCTCCTCTTCCACAGATGCGACGGCGTGTGGTACAGTAAAATGCTTTGGGTTTGGATTCAGTCGAAGCGTCGCGGCCACAAACGCTGGGGAAAGCTTCAGAGCGCGTCGTTCTCGTACCACGCCTTCGTCTCGTACAGCCATCGCGACGCGGATTGGGTCGAGTCGCAGCTCGTGGCGCGTCTCGAAGGCGCCGGCTTCACTCTGTGCGTCCACGAGCGAGATTTCGTCCCCGGAGAGTGGATTTTGGACAACATCGTGAAGTGCGTGGAGTCGAGTTACAAGTCAATCTTCGTTCTCTCTAAACACTTCGTGCAAAGCGAATGGTGCAACTACGAGCTGTTTTTCGCCCAGCACAGGTGCATTTCGGCGCAGCAGGACTCGATGGTGTTCGTTCTGCTGGAGTCCATCGCGGCGGACTCGCTGCCCAAACGTTACCTTCGCCTGGGGAGCGTTCTGAAGCAGCAGACGTACCTGGAGTGGCCGAGCGAGGAGCGCAAGCAGAAGGTGTTTTGGGCGAGTTTGAAGACGATGCTGCGTCGAGCCGATACGTTCAAGGTTCTTAAAGACGTGGCTTTGGCGATAACTGAGACGACTCCATTGATAAACGCTCCTGAACTCTGTGAGAATCACGAGGAGAACAAGCATCGTGGATTTTAAAGAGGACATACTTTATAAGAATACATTTTCTAAAACTTTATATTTCAGATAAATGTATTACATTTGGGTTTGACAAAAAAAAAGGGTTTGACAAACAGCGTCTGTTGCTTATTTCATTGTTTGTGATATATATCAGAATATGAAATGAGGACATTTTACAAGTTGCCAATATTACTTTAAGGCAATATATATTTGTGAATTAAAATGACATGAGACATTACTCAGATATTACTCATTTATTAAACAGATGTTCTTATAAGCTTTTACTTAATTTTAAAATCCATCTGAAGGTTCTTTTGTTTCTCTAATTCTGTCTTACTTTAATGGGAGGGCATCTGTGGTAAATATTTATCATAGTTTTACATTATGAAGAAATTTTGAAAAATTAAAGTTTCAAATGACAGGAAGTAGAGTTGAATCCCCTGTGGCGTCACCTGTTGATGACATACCATTGAAAACACAATTTACAGCGACACATTTTCCTCACCGTTTAAATCATCATTCAACAAAATAAAGTGTTATCAGGGATTATTTATTGTCAGTTTTGTTTGGAAACATACTGGTTTAGATTGATTGTAATATCTCAAACAATGGAAAGAATCAATTAATCATTAGTTAAAATTTTCAAACATTGAGATGCCATGGAAAGGGGAATGAACACGTCTGAAACGATTGTAATCTTACTGTCCAGGTTCATCCAAGTCAAAGTCAAATTCACTAGACAGGTCCCAGTTAGTTTTGAGACGACCTATTTCCGTACGACTCTGGAGAGACAGAGATCGGGTCGATGCCAAGTTATTAACCATTCTTAAAATGCAAGGAATAATGTAAGAGACTATGATCAGAATAATCAAGGCTACGACTGCGATATTGGATACCAACTCTTTCCAAGATGACAAGATGAGATAAACGTGTTTATCCTCTTAACATTAATTAGCCCTCCCCACCATGCTGGGAAATAGTGCCAGCATGACCTTTTGACCTGAGGTCCAGAGCTTGTGGTCGTCTGGACCATCAGATCCCCACATAGGGTCCTGTGGAGCCAATTCATGATTGGATCTATGATCAAAAACCAAGTAGTGTCGTCAGAAGTCAGACTCCTGGTGTTTGGTGTCAGGCCATGTTTATTTGAGACATTTTTGAACCATCAAAGTTAACCATATTATCAAAATTGTCAGAGACAAGGCCCACATAAAGCATACAATAACATCTGGAGATTTATTTTCTTCTAACTATAACTATTGTGTAATGTATAAGGAAGTTGGCCCTTGTTGCTTGGCCCTGGTTGGCCCAGATGGCCCTTGTTTGTCTGGTTGCCAGGTAACAGTTGTGGAATTACCTCTACCCATTGCATATTTTTGCTATGGATCTGCACTTCCAATGTCATGGCACTTCTGGTTTGGCGAGAACCCTGTTCACACAAATAGCAAATGAGGGACAAGTCTCGCTGCTTAAATATATAAAGTGGATTGATTTGTGTAAAATGTTTAATGAACACAAGCAACAACGAGTCACATGCACAACATACAACATAAAAAAGATGGTGGCGCCCACAGCAACGTCTGGAATAAAGTGAATAATAAAGGCTAGAGAGAACGTTACCATAGTAACCAATGTCCCGCTCTGGCTCCATTTTGTGTTAAGAACTGACACAAACTGATGGAGCTGGATTTTTTAACGAAAATGTTGTAATAAATACTGTGTTTGTACTTGTTCTACCAAAATAATGTGAGAACATATTTTTTTAGTGACAGAAACAAACAGAATAATGATCCCTGTTTGTACTGCAGTGACACAAAGAATGTTTGATTCTTCATAAAATATAGACAGTGACAGTTTTTAGGTGAATAATCATTTCCATAATTCAGAAAAAAAAAAAAAATCCTGACAGAGTTCTGCATTATATGTGGATTTAAACTCTTTCATCAATGATTTTTATGGCCCTAATGTGTACATTATTTTCCATTAGAATGTTGTTCTTTCTGCATCACCAGATGAAACTGCCACGACAACAGAGCCACACTGTCTGTGGCATTTATTATAACTCAACCAGGAAGTAACATTACAAACTTTACACAAACTGTCAAACTGGAGACTAAATGTTGAGTCAAATCTTAAACACAGTTCAATCATGTTCTCTATGTTTTCGTGAAATCATGGAGTGTAAATTGTCTTATGTGCTCTATTCTCAGCTGCTGCACTTTACGCCCTCAAACGACCCAAACACGTCTAATCACTTTCACTACGACTACAGTATCCCCCTCGCGGCCGTGACCTGCTCATCTGGCGTCTGACATCAAGGTGCAGCAAACACACCCACCCTTTAATAGTGAATTGATCGGATCACAACCTGTCTGATGTATTGTTTTATCATTATATTGCATTTAGCACTTTTTATTGTATTTTATTTTGAAGGTCCAATTAGAGACAGGAAGTTGTGGCAGAAGTCAGCCATCCTGTATTTGCTCTCTTTAAGCACATGAGTAAAGCTCATCCTCTGCCATCTGCCTTTTTGTTCATGCCTTTGACATCACCGTCTGTAAGTTTTACTTTACACACATGAAACACATGATGCCCAAGCTTTGTTTGTGTTGGATGATTATTGAAAATGTGAGTTTTGTTGATTATAGACATGTATGGTAGTGAATTGATTGTTAAGCTGTGGTTACCTCATTTATATTTTCTATGTTCTTAAGATAACTTTAGCCACATTTCTCTATATGCTAAGGGTACTTTTCTGTTTTACAATTTTACTCTGTTTTGGAAACACAGAGCAGTAAATTGGAGCTATGGACGCCTCATCCTGACTCTTTGCATGTTTTCAAAAGGAGTTAGGTTTACTGCGAAATTGAGTTAGATACACACAAGGAGAGGATAATCAGAAACAGAATTACTTTTATTCATCCCAAAGAGCAAATTATTTTCGTGACAGCCATGCAACCAACCAGTAGAAGAAGAAAATAAAGCAACAAATATGATTAAAATAAGACTTAACATGTTCAGAATAACAAACAAAATGTAATAAATCAGTATCTCAATAGATGGATAAAATAAATGTATCTGTTTTATCAACTAAACCCCAGTATGAACAAAAAACCTACATTCACTTAACTTTTAAAATCCCTATAAACTCATTATCATGTACAGTTTAATAACAGTCTGTGGCTGAACGAGCTCTTGACCAACACTTTGTGGAGCGAGAGTTGGAGTTTGGAGTTGGATGGAGATAGAATTTCAGGTCCACACTGACCCTCTGGATGGAGGTGGGAGTCTCAGAAGCTTTGGTCCACCACCAACACCACTAGGGTGGACCTGAGGAGGACCAAAGCTTCCTTGGTCTTTGTTAAGTTAGTGCTGAAGGTGGTTCCTCTCGCTCCAGGTGACAGTTTTCCCCCACAGTCCTGTCCTCCCTCTCGTCTCTATCACTGATGCATCCAACCACTGCAGAGTTCTGAAGGTGACTCTGCTCAGTCTGTGGTGTAGAAGGTGAAGAGGGAAGGACAGAGGACAGTCCCCTGAGGTGCCCTGGTGTTTGACTCTGTCAGGTGCTGTAGCCGCACATACTGTGGTCATACTGTGTCTGCCAGTGAGATAGTCCACAGTCCAGGGCAGGGCGGTGATCTCCAGGGGAACACTGTCAGACTGAGGATTGGGGACGAGGAGTGAGCGGGGCCATCTTGTATCATGTGACTGTTCTCTGGTCCAAATTTCATGACTGTGTGACACTGTATGTGACCAAAGCACCACTTTTTACTCATTCACAAAGTTCTATCAAGGGCTTGGTTCAAAAAAGAGTTTTTGGGCCCAATTGGCCAAAGGTTCAAATACAAAGCAAAGAAAAGGCCAGACCAAACACAACCCGACTTTATTTTAATTATGTTTTTTGTATATGATTCATTATGTGTAATTATCGTCTTGTGTTGTCTTCGGTGGTCGTTTATTAATAAATCCTGTCTGATTGTTGTGAATTCATTTTGGGAGTATTTGATCCATTCTTTTGGACATAATTGAGGTGTAAATACAGCCCTGATCAAAAGTTAAAGACCAGTTGAATAAATGGCAAAAGTCACATTGAATGTGGATTCATTTTATGTCAGGTGTTCACCTGTCATGATGTTCTGATGGTTATCATCGCTGCTGAGGGACGCAGTAAGACACGCATTTGTCTTTTATTAAAATATCTTACGTCTCTCTCTCATTTCTTGTTCTTATTGAAGCTCAGCTTGAACCTTGTTACGATCCAACCATGAAAATGTGACTTTTGCCATTTATTCAACTGGCCTAAACTTTTGACCGGAACTCTATGATAGTTCACATTAAGAAGGGCTTAAAATCAGTGCTTACTGTTACACTGACCTCGGAGCACTGGGCAAAGAATCCACAAAAGTTTATTTTTGCCTGATGCTGCAGCGGTCTGTTACGGAGGAAACCACGTGAATCTGCTTGGCTTTTGTCAGAAACGGACTGCAGTAAACCGGAGTAACAGGCGTCTGCAGGTGACCCACAACGGGAGTGGAGTCAGTGACACAAGGTGTGGGAGGCACAGTTGGGTCGATCTGGCCCTTCTTTAGGTATTACAGATATGATGGCCTTTTTCCAACTCGGTAGAATCTGAGCTAATTGTTCATTAATAATCACCAGACTCGTACAGAGCATTTCTGCTTCAAATCAATTTCAATGCAAGAAATCTTTTGTTTTTTCCATGGTAGTAACCTCTGCAGCCAGAAGATGGAGTGTTAGTGGTAAATCCTGAGGAAATGCCTGATGGGGAGTAGGTCATGTGTGGTTTTCACTATAAACAATATTTTATTATTTTGAGAGCAAGTTTAAAGGAGAGGAAGCATAAAAATATCCTTTAAATCCTGCATACGCACGTCTCATGTATTTGGCTGCAGCCTGATTAGTTTTATTCATGCGATTTCTCATTCTTTCCAGTATCTGGACCTTCTCTGTGTCTTCAGTCCCCATCTTCTTAATCAGAAACTCCAGATGAATTAAAGTGGACACTGAATCCACGTTCAGGGCGATCTTATCCAGCTGCTCTACGATGTGGAAGGCCTCATCCAGACACTGTTTTTTATATTGTTCAAGATTCAACAATTCCTTCTCCAGATCCTGCAGCAGAGTGGTCTTCTCCTCACTCTTGGTTTTGTTCTCTTCATACTTGGCCTTCATTTCTTCAATGGTTGTTTCCACTGTTCTGCTCTTGGTCACATATCTCCACTTCTCTTTCACATGAACGTCCACTGGACATTTCCCAGAACAGGAAGTACATTTGCCTTTGTTCATGACCTGGCACCATTTTGGACCCCGAGCCAGGGTGCATCCTGGGTAATGGCAGTTCTCCTCACACGTGTTACAGGTGACAGCTTTGTTGTCCCACCTGGCTTTGATGTCTTCTTTCACTTTGTAGGTTTCTTCTATGTTAACTTTAAAGTTTTGGTTCTCCTTCATCTCATGTTCATAACGTGAAAGTTCTTCTTCGTTCTTTCTGATCGCCTTCTGCTTCATTTCCACTTCTGTCACTCGTTCCTTCAGGTTCTGGATGCAGGCTGTGAGTCTGATTCTCTCTTTCATCACCTCCACTGTCGTCTTCAAAGACTGAGGTTTTGCATTTCCAAGAAAATCTGTGAAATCTTTCATTCCATCTTCTGCAGTTTCAAATGTTCGTTTTGCAGCTCTTTGAGCTCGACTGTCACTTCCAATCGTTTCCTTTTGGCGGTTGTTGAATAGGAAATACACAGGTTCATCTTTATTGTTTTTAGCTAATTTGATCTCTGCATCTTTCAGAGCTTGAAGAGCATCTTTGGGTTCCATACCATCTGAGAATGTCATCATTGCCACAATGTTCTTCTCCATGTCTTTGCCGAACAGAGAAGTGACTGAGTTGAAGATGTAGGCCAGTCTATCGTCCAGTCTGTTCTCTGAGGCCTTCATGACCAAACCCACAGCGTTGACAGTGTCCACTCCATCAGGGAGACAGAACAGGTCCTGGAGTAACTTCATAATTGTCTCATCTTTCTCTATGCCTTCTGTGTGTCCGAAACCAGGAGTGTCGATGATGGTCAGAGAATAAGGAACAGTTGTTCCTTCAAATCCATAGATGTCATAAACAGACACAGCAGAGGTCTGACTCTCAGACTGAGGTCTGTCCTTCTCGTCTGCAACGACCTCAAACCAGACTTTGTCCTTAAACTCCACCCCCATCACAAAGTTGACCAGGGCGTTGATCAGAGTGGACTTTCCTGCCCCTGTGGGTCCCACCAGCAGGATGGTCTTGTTCAGGTGCTTCGGATCGCGTTCTCCAAGAGTAAATCTCCTCAGTTTAGACTCTTTATCTGATTCTTTGTCCAGATTCACTCTTTTTAGCTGCAGCTGGTAACGATCTGGGGGTCCACTTTGGATCTTCTTACTTTCGTCCATATACTTCTGTAAACGGTGTGCCATGTTCTGACTTTTCTGTCTTGAAGGAAAAGACAAAAAAAAGGTTAAAAAAGCTAATAAAGACACCAAATATATATATATATATATTATATAATTATTATAATAAGTAATTTTTGTGTCCTCCACTTCAGATTTGTTAGATAGGTTAAGATGCTACAAAAAACTGTATCAATAGGGACCTTTAGTGACGCCATTCCAAAGGCAACAGCATGAAAAAAGAGATCTGTCTAAAATTTATAAAATATTTATTTATGTAATAAAAGACAATATTGCTTGACAAAACAGCAGAAATTAACATAGCAAAAGCTCATTTCATACAAAATCATTGCTATATTAAAAAATATATATAAAACTAATGTCTATTTGAATATCATGAGTCATGTGTAAGTTTTATATGGAATAGTGAATGAAAAGACTAAAAACATGTCTTATTTGATCGTAGAAAGACATCGTAGAAACATGTCTTATTTGATCGTAGAAAGGGTTTCAGAGGTTGTCATCCGGACGCTGTTTAAAGAACGGCTGTGCTATGGGCTCTCCGGTCTCGCCGATCGTAGCCAACCTATATATGGAACATTTCGAGAAGAAGGCTCTGACCTCCTTCCTGGGCACACCTCCGAGCCTCTGGCTGCGTTACGTGGATGATACCTTTGTGATAATCAAGAAACAAGAGCTGGAAACGTTCTCTGAGCATATCAATGGGTTGGATGTATACACTAAGTTCACCCGAGAAGATGCTAAGGACAACCGGTTGTCGTTTCTTGATTGCTCCACAATCAGAGAGGAGGAAGGCAGCCTTCAGACAGAAGTATACAGGAAACCCACACACACAGACCAGTACCTATTATTCGATTCTAACCACCCACTGCAGCACAAGTTGGGAGTGATTAGGACATTGCAACATAGAGCCCACGAAGTACCCACCAGCTCTGAGGGGAGAAAGAAGGAGGAAGAACACGTCCAACGTGCCCTCTCAGCTTGTGGATACCCCAACTGGGCCTTTAACAAAGTCAGAAGAGCCAAGAAACAGGACAGAAAGGAAAAAGACCCCAGCAGGAGGGGTGTCTCTATCCCTTATGTCTCGGGCTTGTCTGAGAAGTTTCAAAGGATTTTTAGACAACACGACATCCCTGTTCATTTCAAACCTGGCAACACACTTAAACAGAAACTGGTCCACCCGAAGGACAAGACGCCGACAGAGAAACAGAGCAATGTAGTTTATTCGATAGAGTGCAGTGAGGACAGTTGTAAAGAACGTTACATAGGAGAAACAAAACAGCCATTGCACAAAAGGCTGTACCAACACAGAAGATTTTCCTCCACCGGACCGCAGAGTGCGGTCCATCTGCTCCTAAAAGCTACAAATCACTCGTTTGAGGACAGTGAGGTGAAGATTTTGAGCAGAAGAAGAACTGGTTTGAAAGAGGAGTAAAGGAGGCCATTTTTGTAAAAAGAGAGAGAATCCTTCTCTAAACAGGAATGGGGGCTTAAGATTTAATTTAGCCAAAATTTATGACAGCATCCTGACACCTTGGTCTAGATCAATAGACCAGTCAAATGCTAACTAGATGCTGTTGCAATAGCTGAAGCTATTGCGAGTGACTGCGGAATTGAATTCGTGTGATGTTGGTCTGGTCCGGGATTCGAACCCACGATCTCCTCATTGGGAGGCAGAAGCTCTAGCCGCTCTGCCACCGTGCACCCGCCAAACACAGTTTAAACAGCACAGTTTCCTGTAGAGGACCAACAGAAAGGCTCCCACTGTAAAAGATAGGGAAAAATTGCTCGGCAAATTATGAAAAAACTACAAAAGGTACATGTACCAAAAGTAATAGCAGACATTAGAAGACTAGGAACTATTGAAAAATGCAAAAAATTTTAAAAGAATTTAAAAACTGTGGCCTGTGAAACGTGCCAAAAAACCGGAAAATACAAGAACAAATAGTGACTGCCTATAGGCATAGGCAGTCACTCAATGAGGTAATCAGCAGTGAGGAGGGAGCAACAGCCAACTATCAATAACAATAGACCTTAGTCACAGGTGAAACTAGGTGAGGCCAACCATTAATCAACAAGATAGACCAATTAATCAAGTCCCAGGTGACAAACAAACAATTTTCTAACAAAGACAGGTTTCAGTGACTCCTCCCTGGGGGCAGGACTCCCAGTACTTAGAGTAGCATATAAGACCATGTTCCCATACCAGCTCTCTGATTGACAATGACTTTGGGATAAAAGTCGAAACGTCTCGATCTTCAAACGGCGTCCGGATGACAACCCCTGAAACCCTTTCTACGATGGACCACACCTGGACGAATGAGGGTTTACATCGACGAATTCTGGATGTCTTATTTGAACAACTTAAGTTTTTATATAAATAATTATCTTAGTATCTGGAATGAGGAGTCTAAAAATAGCTTTTTTTCTTAAAAGACAAACAAAAAAAGCATTAAAATTTGTCATCTTAAGTTCCCAGGACATTTGACAACTCTTGGTGAAAACACAGAGAGCAATTAACCCTTTATCTTGTCTTCAAAGCGAACAAGCAAATGGTGACCTGGCACTGGTCAGCAACGAGAACCAGTGAAATCGTAAATATCTGCTCTCTCTCTGGATAAATTAGAACTCACAATAAAGTCCTGAAAATGCTGAAAGGCTATATTCCACATTGTAAACTGACTCCTGTTTTACGGTGAGTTAAATCTGTAGCTAAACCATGTTAACAGATTCTTGTGAATTGTGTTTGCAATTGTTATGTTAAGTTATAATGTACATCCCGTCATTACCTGCTGATGATGTGTGCATTAATTGATACAATGTTAAACATTCTGTAATAGATAAGTCAAGTTAGGAGAATTGTCAGTAATTGCTCTGACTAAATTGAACACTATTGAGATTACCCTGCATGAAACATCCCATGGAATTTTCATATTCCTCAAAAGACAAAAGCACTGAACTTTAGATGCAGGAGAGTCACTCTACACTTTCTCCAATAGTGAACAATCTCTGGGCTGTGGCTTCCAGGCCTCTCCTGGGGTGCAGACCCCCTCCTGGGGTGCAGACCCTCTGCCTGCTAGTGCAGGCCCTGCACTCATCACTCCATGGAGCACATCGGCCCAGGAGCCCTTCCTCAACTGAAGACTGTGAAGTGAAACCAAAAGAGTTTTGTCTCAAGTTAGTGCTCATCAGTGGACTCTTCAAACTGCACAGAGTTCAACACAGACAGCTTCAAGTGACCCAAGGAGCGAGAGGAGGCCCTGATCCACCGACCGTCTACAGGACGCCATCGTCAGCACCGGCCATTTCCTCGTCATGAACTGATCCAAATGTGGCCGAAAATGCAGGGTCGGCAAATAAGAGGTTTCCCTTAGATTGATTAAACAAATCTAATCTTATTTGTGCGTTTTATTTAACTAAGTTGAAGCCCAGGTCAGCCTGGTGAAAATGTAAAATGTTTAATTGCTTTGATATTTTGCTTTATTAAACCACAAACAATTATTCAGGTTTATTATCTGGGATTATAGTCACTGAAACGAGAACTCCACCTTTAGAAAATGAGACATGAGGAGGTTTAAACTAGTGTTAATGTGTCAGATTTAAAATATTTAACTGGTGCCCTAAAAAATAAAGGTTACCATAATTTGGTCAAGTGGAAGAACACTGCAAATTATTGGCACCCTCCGTGAGGGAGGCAACACTAAAATACTCCAGTATTATTATGCCCACGGGTGAGGATGAATACCAATTAAGATTTCCTACATAATTTTAAAGATATATATATATCTTTAAAATTATATATATATATATATATATATATATATATATATATATATATATATATATATATATATATATATATACATATATACACTTATATCACACTCCTCAGCCTCCCCGGTAAGGTCTATTCCAGGGTACTGGAGAGGAGAATCCGACCGATAGTTGAACCTCGGATTCAGGAGGAGCCTGTGGTTTTCGTCCCGGTCGTGGAACACTGGACCAGCTCTATACTCTCCATCGGGTGCTCGAGGGTTCATGGGAGTTTGCCTCAGTCACATGTGCTTTGTGGATCTGGAGAAGGCATTCGACCGTGTGCCCCGGGGCGCCTTGTGGGGAGTGCTCCGGGAGTATGGGGTCCGGGGCCCTTTGTTAAGGGCTGTCCGGTCCCTGTACGACCGGAGCAGGAGCTGTGCTGCTGCAGTAAGTCAGACCTGTTCAGTGCATGTTGGACTCCGCCAGGGCTGCCCTTTGTCACCGGTTAGGCGCAGTCGGGGCGTGGAGGACGTCCGGTTTGGGAACCACAGGATCATCTGTGCTGTTTGCAGGTGGCTCGGGCATCTATTCCGGATGTCTCCTGGACGCCTCCCTCGGGAGGTGTTCTGGGTGTGTCCCACTGGGAGGCGGCCCCGGGGTAGACCCAGGACACGCTGGAGGGACTATGTCTCTCGGCTGGCCTGAGAACGCCTCGAGGAGCTAGAAAAAGTGTCTGGGGTGAAGGAAGTCTGGGAGTCCCTGCTTAGACTGCTGCCCCCGCGACCCGGCCCCGGATAAGAGGAAGAAAATGGATGATATGCCAAGCAGTTTTTATGTTCTGTACTTAGCCATCATTGAAGACTTGATAAGCCTTGAGGCTTTTAAACGCAGAGACTGTCCCAATCAAATCTTTGCTGTTAATCAAATAATCTTTGATGCTCTGCTAAAATGATCAGGTGCACTTCCTACTGACTTTGTCCATGACATCTCACAACCAATAAATAATCTGTACAATCGATACGGTTTCCAACGCTTTTTAACACTCTATTATCCACCAATGTTGTTGATAACACATGCCTCTGCAATTGCAAATCACGTTGTCATGTCATGATTTTTGGGAAATCCCTCTGGATTTTGAACAGTGTGAAAGGACTTTATTTACAATGCAAGTCAATGTTGAATTCAACGTCTCAAAACCCAATTTAGAGCCTGGCTCAAAACACGGCTTTGTTCTCAAAAGTTAGCTTATGGCTCTGTGACAATGCTGAGGGGGTGATTTTTTTTTTTAAACCAGGCCGGTTTAGCCACTATGAGCTGTTAGAATTATAATAATTTTACTTGTATCCTTCAGGTGCTGCTGGCAAAACCAAACCTGCAGGAAAAGGACTTTTCATGTTTGAACCGTCCAGACACTGGAGCAGAAGCAGCAGACGTCACACAATGGACATTAAACTCTGACACATGAACTAATGGTGCTTTATGTAAATGTATCATGGCCATTACAATGTCAAGTGACCTGCATTTGAAACTGTCAGTTGTAAAATTGTACCTGTGATTACATTTACAGTGCAACTAAATCTAGATATAATTATCATAACCCCTTGAGAAAAACCTCTAAACTTTTCATTTTTACAGATTAAACAAAGAACTGATAGAAAAAGTGCTCATTCATTGTATGTTCTGTGATGTTTGGTTGAAAGAACAAGAATATTTCTGCACTCCAAAGAATCATTTTCCATTTCTCAAATGCACCTCTTTTTAAACTAAATATAATTATGTTTTAGTTTAGTGTTGTATTCAGTGAAGTGCAGACAGTGAAGGTGACGGTGGTACAAACAGACACGGGGCTGTAGTAGATGTTAATCTTTATTGTCAGTAGAAGAATGAAGCAAATGTCCAGACGTCTGCAACAGAAGAACCACATCCAGCACAGCTCCTCATGGAAAGGAAAACCTGGAACAACAACAAAACACTGTTTAACTGTGTAAAACTCGAACCTTTAGACCAATAAACACATAGTCTTTATTTTTTAATGTAGTACTACCCCCTAAAATTGTACAAGTTACTGTGTTATGAATACTTTAAAGTGGACATATCATGCTTTTATTTTCACCTTTTGAACATTTAAAACATTTACCTGGGGTCTAAATAAACTATACCTGCAATCTACAGTCTGAATTCCTCCTAATTTTCTTTCTACATGCCTCTCTTTTACCCCTTTTGTAAGGAGCGCTTTTGAGCGCCTTGTTTTGGCACTGTCTCTTTAAATGCAAATGAGTTAGTTCGCACCCTACCCCCTCCCTTGCGCATTGCATGCAGACTCCGCCTGTTCAGCCATTGTTGTAGTCCCAAACACAGTCCGTCTGTCGGATCCAAACTTCTCCAGAGTTAGAAAAACGTAATGACAATCGAAAAATGGAAACAAGCGAAGAAATCAACATCCAGCCACGAGCCAGAGTCTGACACAGACCAAGAGGAAATCGAAGAAGACAATCCTCCGCAGCAAAGACTTCAAATGGCTGCATCTCAATGGTTTGTTTACTACTATGTAATTCGCTACGCGCTCCGTTAGCTTAACTGTGTGTGAAAGATATTAGCAGGTTGTCCAATGGACCCTCACTTTACCATCTTACTACAACAACATTCCGGGGGAAAAGGCTACTGTCAAGTCAGTCAGCGTAGTTCACGGTGCTGCGGGCTACGCTTGCTGCGCGCTAATGCTAGCGACATGCTAACGTCAGCTACGAGCAGTCTGATGTGAGTTCTGCCTTATGAAAACCTCAAAAATAAATGTATTATATGTGTATATAAAGACATGTGCCCTAAGCAGCTGGAAAACAGCCGAGTAAAAGATGGGCAGCTACAGGTGTAATGCTAATCCCTCACAAATGGCCAGAACACAGGTAAAGAATAGCGGGATAAAAAATAGGTCTAATAAACAGTGTTTCAGCTGTTTCTTGACTTAACGCTCCAGTATATCGTCACCTCCATAGACCGAAGGAACTGACCCTTCGATCAAATGCAATCTTTGAGCAAATCCTCGTTGTACTGGCGGAGGTTACTGAAGCACTCCTCTTTGAAGTGCTTAGCACACAAACTAAACTTTCCCCACTGTCGGTGGTACATTACCACGAAAAATAAAACATACCCAGCCGATCTCAGTTGTTCGGATGCAGGGGGTCGGTGTAATGAGTTGTGCTGGTAACACAACCAAGAACAGAGCATTTTAACTTGTCTACTCGCACCTTTGACATCTTTGTGCTTGGACTACAAAATCGCTACGAGGAAAATAAAGATGGCGGTCTCTGCCGGAAGCTCTTGACCTTGTTTAGTAGTTCCGCTGTGACGTGATAGACAAAAATACGTAACAGATAATGCGGAAATTCGAACGAACTGAGAAATATGTTGCAAAATTTATATAAATATATCTCTGCAGCTACTTAAGTGATTAATTTCAACTTTTAGCCACTACCAGACACCCACAGTACACAATAAAAGGTATCTAAGGGCCAAAAAAGTAGATTTTGCATGATATGTCCCCTTTAAAAATAGTATCTCATCTTCAAAATATTATTCTAGTAAGAATAATTATTTGGTGGAAAGTACTACTCAAGTTAGAGTCTCATTTATCATTTCAAAATTTAGTTGGAAGAGCAAAACATAATTCTTGCAATTAGAAACCAGGAGTAGTCCCATTTGTTAATGTCATTTTGTCTTTAACTTATTGGTACAACACGATGAACAGAAGAAGTAGCTCCAAGTTAAACTAAAAAAACAAATGTGCAAAATAGTGTCTTCACAACTGAGACATTTAGTTTTTAATTAAACAGTAAAGACAACATCTTGAGTAGGATTAGTACTCACCACTTTTACTGAGATGTGTTTGTCTGACACAGATGAACAGCAGCAGCTCGTTGTTAGCCCTCAGCTCGTTAGCCTCATTAGCCGCGATAGCCACCTGTAGCTGCAGCTCCGTGAGCTCAGACTCCGCCCCTCTCTCTTTTTTAGAAAACTTCTCTGAGGGAGGGGTAATGACTGAGCCGTAGAAAAATGAATGGGGTGGAGTAACAACCTTCGGTCCATTGTTTTTATGTCTATGGCTCATGCACTGTTTGTGTGCATGTGTGTTCTCCTGGACACAATTACACAAGAAGACTCTGAAGTGCTTGCCCTCACATGTCCATACATGCTGCTGTATTTATACTGCTGCTTACTCCTTTTGAGTTTTTTAAATATATATTTTCTTCCTGTTGCAAATCTGTTGTTATGAATCTTATGACAAACTACTCAACTGAAAAATACCCATTACACAAATGGTTCCTAAATTTGGTTCAGTGATTACAGAAGATATTTCAGTGGAAATATTTGCAGTGGGTGAAAATGAAACACGTTAAAATAACTTGTGTTTTACATTAAGAAGTAGTTTGTCCTGACTTTAAGTCGGTGAAGTGTCCAAACCAGAGCACAGCAGTTACACACAAATCTACATTCATTTCTTCATCGTGGACTTGGCCTTTCTCTTTAAAACAGGATCCCATTGAATCTCTTTTATAAACTCTGAAACTCACCGTTTGTGGAAAAAGTGCAGATCTCAGAGATGTTTTTTGAGAGTGAGCGCCGAGTCTTTGGAGAGAGTCTGAAACGTGCTGCAGATGAGAGTTCCTCCTCAGATCTGAGACAGAAGCAGAGACCGTTTAGTCCTGAGTCCTTCAGACACGCCCTGAAGTCACATGACCACCAGGACAGGAAGTGTCCAACCATTTGTGTCGTGTAAGGAAGTGAACACTAAACACCACAAACAAAGACAACTTCTCTGTCTCCTACTTTCTGCTGAATAAGTCCCAAACTAATGGAATGAGCAAAACAACATGAGAAATATTAAAATGTACATTATGTTTGACTAAAGTGGGACCAAAGGAACAGTTTGAAGTGCCTGGGGTTAGACCGGGTCAGTCACATGTTTTCACAGAATCACCTGCAGACAGATACTGGGCGTGTTTGGAGTGTGTTTTTATTTTGGAGCAGGGGCAGGAGCAGGAGCAGGAGGGGGGGCAGGAGCAGGAGCAGGAGCAGGAGGGGGCAGGGGCAGGACCAGGGGCAGGAGCAGGAGCAGGAGGGGGGGCAGGAGCGGGAGCAGGGGCAGGGGCAGGAGGGGGGGCAGGAGCAGGAGCTGGAGCAGGGGCGGGGGCAGGAGCAGGACCAGGGGCAGGAGGGGGAGCAGGGGCAGGAGCAGGGGCAGGAGCAGGGGCAGGAGCAGGAGCAGGAGGGGGGGCAGGAGCAGGAGCAGGGGCAGGCGCAGGAGCAGGAGCAGGAGCAGGGGCAGGAGCAGGAGGGGGGGCAGGAGCAGGAGGAGGGGCAGGAGCAGGAGCAGGAGGGCGCAGGAGCAGGAGCAGGGGCAGGTCCAGGGGCAGGAGGGGGAGCAGGGGCAGGAGCAGGGGCAGGAGCAGGTCCAGGGGCAGGAGCAGGAGCAGGAGGGGGGGCAGGAGCAGGGGCAGGAGGGGGGGCAGGAGCAGGTCCAGGAGCAGGAGCAGGAGTGGGGGCAGGGGCAGGGGCAGGAGCAGGTCCAGGGGCAGGAGCAGGAGCAGGAGGGGGCAGGAGCAGGAGCAGGAGCAGGAGGGGGGCAGGAGCAGGAGCAGGAGCAGGACCAGGGGCAGGAGCAGGAGCAGGGGCAGGAGCAGGAGCAGGTCCAGGAGCAGGACCAGGGGCAGGAGCAGGAGCAGGTCCAGGGGCAGGAGCAGGAGGAGGAGCAGGGGCAGGAGCAGGGGCAGGAGGGGGGGCAGGAGCAGGTCCAGGAGCAGGAGTGGGGGCAGGGGCAGGAGCAGGAGGGGGAGCAGGGGCAGGAGCAGGAGGGGGGGCAGGAGCAGGAGCAGGAGGGGGGCAGGAGGGGGGGCAGGAGCAGGAGGGGGGGCAGGAGGGGGGGCAGGAGCAGGAGCAGGGGCAGGAGCAGGAGCAGGAGGGGGGGCAGGAGCAGGAGCAGGAGGGGGGGCAGGAGGGGGGGCAGGAGCAGGAGCAGGGGCAGGAGCAGGAGCAGGAGCAGGAGCAGGAGGGGGGGCAGGAGCAGGAGCAGGAGGGGGGGCAGGAGGGGGGGCAGGAGCAGGGGCAGGAGCAGGAGCAGGAGCAGGACCAGGGGCAGGAGCAGGAGGGGGGGCAGGAGGGGGGGCAGGTCCAGGAGCAGGTCCAGGAGCAGGAGGGGGGGCAGACTTTTTTCATTCCCCTCGTGACCAGGAGCCTTTGACATTTAAAGCAACAAAAACACACAATTATTAAAAGTTGAATTGTCAAAAATATTGTAGAAAATTCATTCCCAGAAAATGACCGTTACTTTCTAGGCCACACCTCCTGCCAAAGCCCGATCCTGTCAGATCTGGTCAGGCTGGAGCAGGTCGCTGTGTCCTTAGGCAAGACACTTCACTGCCTGGTGTGACGTGTGCGTGAACGGCTGGTGGAGGTGGGAGGGGCCAGTGCTGCAGACTGGCACGTCAAACCACAAAACCAAAAAACTAAACAAGTGCTGAATTTGCCCAAAACACAAAATGCCCAGAGCCTTTTCTTTCAGATTCACTTCCTCTGGACAGTTTGAGCCGTCGCTCTCACGTTCACAAAAGAAACTCAAACATAAATGAAGCAGAAGTACAACACTTGTTTTGTTCAGGAGTCTGACTCTTCAATGTATTCTTTAATATCGTCTGGTCAAATATTAAAGAGTGTCAGACGTGTCAGAAACCACAGTCATCATCCGTGTGTGAAAGAAACCAAGCACAAAAGTAAAGTTCTACATTTAATTAAAGTATTTGTACTTTTACAGTGAGACGCTGCAGGTTTGTTCGACTTTCTTTTGGAAACAACAAACTAGAACCTTCTCTTCACAGAAGAGCAGGATCTGTACTTTATCGTCCACATGTTTGAACTGGACTTTGCTCTTGTTTTCGAGCTGCTGAAGTGTCTGGGGTTTGTTTGAACAGGTTCATGGACACTTCTTGTCCAATGGTTTGAGTTTCTTTACAACAGTCTTTAAAGAATAAACCTGGAAAGTTATCTTTGACGACCAGAAATCAACAGAATTCTTTGAGACACAGTTTGACAGAAACATTTGGACTGAGGAGGATTTTATTCATGAGTCACAAAAATCATAATCACTGCAAAAATATGAGCTGTTTGTGAGAATTTATGAAAGGACTTGAAACTACAGCACAGGACTGGACTGGACTGGACTGGAACTGGACTGGAACTGGACTTGGACTTGGACTGGACTTGGACTTGGACTGGACTGGACTTGGACTTGGACTTGGACTTGGACTTGGACTCGGACTCGGACTGGACTTGGACTGGACTGGACTTGGACTTGGACTTGGACCGGACTTGGACTTGGACTTGGACTTGGACTTGGACTTGGACTGGACTTGGACTTGGACTGGACTTGGATACATATATTACGTCATGGAAATATAAATAAAGTATGATCATTTTGTTTAAAAAATAAGTCTATTTTTCAAACTACGTGTTAAGAATCAAGTCCTTTCCAACAGTTTGAAGTTTAGTCTCATGACACTCTGTACATTTACAGTATTTATGTTTTACAAAAAAAAAAAAAAAAAAAACAACTAAATTTCAGTGTAACTAAACCCCTTTCTGTTTGTGGAGCTTCAGAATTGCAGAGTAAGGAATAAAAAGAGGAAGTGGAGATTATTTCATGCAGAAATGAAGGCGAGATCCCAGAATCAGCTGCAGGTAACACACACTTTGTATCTTTATCAAATGGAGAAAGTTGCACGTCTTCAAAACTTGAGCGCTAAACCCAAAAATAAAAACAATTTTGGGATGTTTTAAAGTTTGCAAATCATAACTTTGTAAAAAAAAAAAAAAGATCAGGACAGAGATATTCATATATCTTTTTTATTGATTTTTGGCTACAACAAAAGGATAATGTCTAATGTGTTTCGGCGTAAAGCCTTCTTCAGACTGTGGGCTGACTTTTATAGAGTTCTACCAGGTGGACAGGAGCCCAATTAAGAGCTGGGCCAATCATTGTGGTGGAAATCATCTCATAATAAAGTTAGTACAAAAACCATGTTAAGCTAAAATCGTCATTTAGTCCCTTTGGTGTCATAGTGTTAGGGACTGGAGAGGAGAATCCGACAGTTGAACCTCGGATTCAGGAGGAGCCTGTGGTTTTCGTCCCGGTCGTGGAACACTGGATCAGCTCTAGACTCTCCATCGGGTGCTCGAGGGTTCATGGGAGTTTGCCTCAGTCACATGTGTTTTGTGGATCTGGAGAAGACATTCGACCGTGTGCCCCTGGGCGCCTTGTGGGGAGTGCTCCGGGAGTACGGGGTCCGGGGCCCTTTGCTAAGGGCTGTCTGGTCCCTGTATGACCGGAGCAGGAGCTGTGCTGCTGCAGTAAGTCAGACCTTTTCAGTGCATGTTGGACTCGGTTCTGTTCACAATCTTTATGGACAGAATTTCTAGGCGCAGTCAGGGCGTAGAGGGCGTCCGGTTTGAGGACCACAGGATCATCTCTGCTGTTTGCAGATGATGTCGTCCTGATGCTTCTTCAAACCAGGACCTGCAACTCTGGGACGGTTTGAGCCGAGTGTGAAGCGGCTGGGATGAAGATCAGCTCCTCCAAATCTGAGGCCATGGTTCTCGACCGGAAAAAGGTGTCTCTCCCTCTCTGGGTGGAGAGTCCTTGCCTCAAGTGGAGGAGTTCAAGTATCTCGGGGTCTTGTTCACGAGTGAGGGAAGGATGGAGCGTGAGATTGACAGGCGGATCAGTGCAGCGTCTGCAGTGATGTGGGCGCTGTATCGGACCGTTGTGGTGAAGAGAGAGCTGAGTCGAAAGACGAAGCTCTTGATTTACTGGTCAATCTACGTTCCTACCCTCTTCATGGAAAAAATTATGTTGTAGATTTCTAAAAACAGTTATCCATAAAAATACAAAGAGAATGAGTCTGTATCAATAAGCTTTATTCACTGGTACCAAGGTGAACAAAGGATGTCTGTCCCTCACAGAGCTTCTCTCCCTAGACGACGTCCCTCACAGTCCAACAGTAGAACATTATATAGATTCAGGTGTGGGCAGGCTCACAAAGGTCCAATAGCCAATCAAATCAGGTAGTCAGATGATTCACAGGAAGTCAGGAGTCCTAAGAGAATGGTCACCACAGGAGGGGCCCTGCATGGTGTGATCACAATAGCAGTTGTGTATTCTGAGTAAGGGGACCTTTGTTGGCTGGTCTGGAAGGGAGTGGAGACACAAAAGATATGTATGAATATTATGACCTTGGGCTGCAGAACAGGATATTTCAGAGTCTCAAGACTCTGAAACAAATGGTCAAATGTTTATGCAGGACACCAAAGACCAGGAGTACAATACATCAAAAGACACATCCTCACATCCTTGGTTATCTCTTGGCTTGGGCCAAAAGGGCTCCTGGATGTCTGCTCCTACATACCACATGGGACAGTTTTAAGTTAACTTTCATCAGCTTATAATGAGTCTGCAATATAAAAGATTGTGATAACAACCCTCACCTAGTCATGAGCTGGGTAATGACCAAAAGGACGAGATTGTGGATACAAGTGGTCGAAATGAGCTTCCTCCGCCAGGTGGCTGGGTGCTCCCTCAGAGACAGAGAGGAGCTCAGTCACACGGAGTAGAGCCGCTGCTCCTCCACATCTAGAGGAGCAGCTGAGGTGGCTCGGGCATCTGTTCCAGAGCCTCCTGGATGCCTCCCTCGGGAGGTGTTCTGGGCATGTCCCACCGGGAGGCGGCCCTGGGGTAGACCCAGGACACGCTTACCGGGGAGGCTGAGGAGTGTGATCCCCCTGTGGTTGGAACACACCCTCCGGTCCCCCTTCTTATACAGAGGGACCACTACCCTGGTTTGCCAGTCCAGAGGTACCGTCCTAGACCGCCACGCGATGTTGCAGAGACGTGTCCAAGACAGCCCCACAAATTCCAGAGACTCAGGGCGGATCTCATCCACCCCCAGAGCCACCAAGGAGCAACAACCTCGGTGACTTCAGCCAGGGTGATGGACGAGTCCACCTCCAAGATCTCAGCCTCTGCTTCCTCCTCGGAAGACGTGACAGTGGGATTGAGGAGATCCTCAAAGTATTCCTTCCACTGTCCAACCACATCCCCAGTCGAGGTCAACAGCTCTCCACCCGCACCGTAAACGGTGTTAGTGAAGCCCTGCTTCCCCCTCCTGAGGTGTCAGACGGTTTGCCAGAATTTCTTTGAGGCCAACCAATAGTCCTCCTCCATGGCCTCCCCGAACTCCTCCCAATCCCGAGTTTTTGCCTCTGCAACCGCACGGGCTGCAGCACGCTTGGCCTGCCGGTACCTGTCAGCTGCTTCAGGAGTCCCACAAGCCAGCAAGGCCTGATAGGACTCCTTCTTCAGCCTGACGGCATCCCTTACTTCTGGTGTCCACCACCGGGTTCGGGGATTGCCGCCGCGACAGGCACCAGAGACCTTGGAGGTGGAGAACATGGTCCACTCGGACTCCATGTCTCCAGCCTGCCCCGGGATCTGGGAGAAGTTCTCCTGGAGGTGTGAGTTGAAGACCCTGCTGACAGAGGGCTCTGCCAGACGTTCCCAGCAGACCTTACCGGGGAGGCTGAGGAGTGTGATCCCCCTGTGGTTGGAACACACCCTCCGGTCCCCCTTCTTATACAGAGGGACCACCACCCTGGTTTGCCAGTCCAGAGGTGGCAGTCTAGGACGGTACCTCTAGGACTCTTTAGGCGCTTGGGCCTAAAGAGTCTGTCCGGCTTCCTCCCCCACCAGAGGATCCAACTCACCACCAGGTGGTGATCGGTTGACAGCTCCGCCCCTCTCTTCACCCGAATGTCCAAGACACGTGGCCAAAGGTCAGATGACACGACAACAAAGTCGATCATCGACCTCCGGCCTAGGGTGTCCTTGTGCCACGTGCACTGATGGACCTTGTGCTTGAACATGGTGTTCGTTATGGACAAACTGTGACTAGCACAGAAGTCCAATAACTGAACACCGCTCGGGTTCAGATCGGGGGGGCCATTCCTCCCGATTACCCCTCTCCAGGTGTCACTGTCATTGCCCACGTGGGCTTTGAAGTCCCCCAGTAGAACGATGAAGAAGGTCTGGTACTCTGCACCGTTGCTCGGCCCGTAGGCCGACACAACGGTGAGAGACCTGTCCCCCACCTGAAGGCGGAGGGACGCGTCCTTCTCGTTCACCGGGGTAAACTCCAACATGTGACGGCTGAGCTGTGGGGCTATGAGCCCACACCAGCCCGCCGCCTCTCCCCGCGGGCAACGCCAGAGAAATGGAGCGTCCAGCCCCTCTCAAGGAGACGGGTTCCAGAGCCCAGGCTGTGCTGGAGGTGACTAGACTATATCTAGTCGATAACACTCGACCTCATGCACAAGCTCAGGCTCCTTCCCCCCCAGTGAGGTGACATTCCATGTCCCCAGAGCTAGTTTCTGTGTCCGGAGATCCCGTACATGACCTTGTTGTTATGCTATTCATAAAGGGCTTCCAAACCGCTCTTAGTCTGACCCGTCATCCAGGACCTGTTTGCCATGGGTGACCCTACCAGGGGCATGAAGCCCCCGACAACAGAGCTCCCAGGATCATTCGGGTACTCAAACCCCTCCACCACATTAAGGTGGTGGTTCAAGGAGGGGGGTATGATTAACATACAAACAGATAAATATGGTGATTAAATACGTAGCTAAACATGCAATAGAGATAGGTACTGGAATGATTAACCAGTGAGAATAAACTAGACAGGGTTGTTCTGAATCTATCTAGTTATGTGTTAGAAGTTCAATTTAACAATTAATGTGTATTAAAGCCAGTTTGTGTCTGTGAAATCTGTGCGCTTACGACCCAAGAGTTTCTCCAGCCATGTGTCCCATTTGTGACCTGAGGGTCAAATGCGATGTGTGCAGTCAAAAGCACGTCAAAAGACGGAGAAGAGGGGAGTCAGTTCTTTGGGTCTTTGTTCCCCACAGCTGACTGATAAGCACAAGGTGCTCTCCTCTGATCCTTGGTTGCAGGAGGGTTTGGATGGTTCTCTCCTGTGGAACTGCCATGTGCAGTTCCTCCGTTGGGACTCGTACTGGGACGAGGCTGGGCCTGGCCGGGCTTGGCCACGCCCGGCGGGAGCTCCGAGTTGCTTGGAACTCAGTTACTTTTTCTTGAAGAAGTCGAAGTGTAGAAGAAAAGAGAAGTGAAGAAAAGACAGTGGCTGTGGTGGTGCATGGGGTTTTTAGCTTGTCAGCATCCCCAGGCTTTGGCGCTAACTCAGCCAATCAGGGACTTCATGGTCCTGACTTACATGTGTGTGTGGGGCAGAGTCTGTCTGTAGCAAGATGTATGAGGGTCAAAAGGGTTAGGGTTGGACTTTAAACAGGCCTCCACTGTGTGGCCATTAACCCAAGTTAAAGTCACTTTTCATTGTCCGTTGACTTGCATATTACAACACTTAAATGTTCACAAGACCATTCACAAAATATTTGAAACCATAAAAGAACATTCACAAAATAACACAACACTGTAAATTCATTCAACGTACATTGTAAGGTAAGTTAATTAATAAGAGGTTCAAGTTATTCAGTCAAACAGATAAGTCTTTTAAGTCGTTTCTTTTCTCTAAAATGTTTAATGGCTCATCAGAGTTCATTTTAATCCATTTTCAAAGAGAAAACAATTATTCTTGCAAACTTTAATCCAGCTTCAAAGTAGTAATTCTTCAACTATGAAGCAAAGCTTGGAATGTGGTTAGACGGGTGTTTAGAAAGGGGGCAGGGCTTATAAGGTCATGTCTCTGTGCAGCCCAGTGCCTGCTCTGTGCTGCAGGGGTGATTCTTGAGGCCTTATGCGTCCTACAATATACATCAATTGATCACAGAGCTGAATCAGTACTTAAATAGTGATGACGTAAGTACTTCACCCTCAATTGTTGATTCCCAGCATCATCTTGTGGAAGATGTAGAAAGTGTTCTTCCTAGTGAAGAAGAATTACTTTCAATTCTTCATCAAAACAAAGAACCATGGAGTCTGTCGGATAGCGTGTGTTGCGAAGATTTCTCATTGTATGATCAAAACTGCGTGGAGTCCGATGGATAGACTGTGTTGTGACGCGCTTGAGACAATTGAAGGAACTCAGCAGTGCAAGGACGGTACGCTAGTGGGTTGGGAATCTGTGGGGGGAGGAAGGCATGAACCGGTAGATTCTAATGCAGAGGCTAATGCAGAGGCTAATATGGTCGATAACAACCAATCAACTTCTATGGGGGGGACAACAACAGCTCGTCAAATGACAGCTCAGCTGCTAGCAGCAGTGATGACATGCGCGTCATAAACCATGAAAGGTTTAATAACATTGAGATCCGCACTTTCCTCCGCTTTCCACCTCCGGCTACTATTCCTAATTTTAATGTCACCAATGGTTTCCAAGACTGAATTTCAATCGTAATTCAGAGGGCCGGTGTTCAACCAAATGACATTATCCAAGTTAATCTACGTGCGATAGTTTACAGAACGACGTTTCAATGACGGTTCGCTATGGAATTGGGTCGGTGTCGCAATTCCAGGAGCTTTTAGATAGATTAGTAGAAGAAGAAGAAGAAGAATTTTTATTTATAGAGCGCTTTTCCACCTAATAGGCACCCAAAGCGCTTTACAAACCGTTGAAACTACAGTTGCCGTTACAACATAACATATACAATTACATTTATAGACAATAAACAATGAGCAGACACACAGTTGTAACTATTTTTTATTATTTATTTATTTATTTATTTAAAACAAGGACAGTGCACAGATAGCATTAAACTCAATGAGTAGAGATGCTCTGCACCAGATTTAGCTACAAGCTACTTTCCATCTGTAGTCCTTGGGCAGGTTTTAAATAAACAACAACAAACAAGATTTGTTTACAAAGTAGCACCCGTTATACACCGAATAAATAAACAAATCATCAGCAGAGATTCTAAAATACAACAGTTGATCATTATTAGGAGCACTTTAAAATACAATTAATAATTTATCAATAACAAGACCTTCCAAAATTACAATTATCAATAACAAGACCTTCCAAAATTACAATTATCAAATTCATCATAAAACCTTTAAATTAAATAAACAATTCATAAATACAATTACCACACGAAATGCTAAAAATACAAATCTCATCCTTAACACGATGCTCCAAGAGTCTTCTAAAATCAGTCAGAGTGTTTACAAAAGCCTAATGTTGACAGGTCTGTCTGCTCAAAAGCCATTGTCTCAGCCCATGTGAGAAGGACAGATAGTTTGAACATGTTTTTAACTCAGTTGGAAGTGTGTTCCAGTTTTTTGCTGCAGTGAAGGAGAAAGCGGATTGTCCCATCACTGTCACATCCTCAAAGGATGTGACAGTTAGATCCAAGTACCGCTCCGCTGTTTTTCGTTTAGGCAATTGGGTCGGGGTACGAGTCGGGCTCCAATCTGCTGTTGTTAATGCGCGCTTCAGGGGACGCGCGGTCTGGGGGCTCCGGTCAGCTGTTGGAACGCTGGTCAAGCTCCTGTCCAGAGCTGTTAGGCATGTCGCGGGGCTCTCTGTCCGAACCGGAATCCAGTCCGCAGTCGCCACCGGCGGGAGGCTCACTGACAGAGCCGGGCTCCGGTTCGTTGTCGCCCCGGCATTTTGCCTTTCCCCACTGATCTCCGCATCAGGTTGCGCCATGGGCAAGGCTGACTCGATATCCGCCAGCACATTCGCCATGTTCCCCGAGAAATCAGATATCCACGCCGGTTTGTCACGTGTAGCCCCGATATTAGTCTGAGACTTGAGTTGGTCCAGGATTTAAATGAATGTCGCCGCTCAGCAAAAGAATTACGCAGCAGAGTCCAGCAAGTCCTGCACGGGGTGAAAAATCATTTGGCTCTCTCGATCTAGACCGTGCAATAACTTGTCGATTCTTCAAAAGATGCGCATATATAGTGTATTGGTTCCATGAAACAAAGTTTGTGTGCTGCATCAAGCATTCGGTTTGTTGCCGGAGCGCCGCGACGTGATTCTAGCACAGTTTCCACACATGGGCAAGAGAGCGATCATCAGGAGGCATGTCAGCAAAAGGCTCGTGTAAATCATTTCATGGTACTTCTTCAAACGGGGTGAAGCTGAGAGTTTAGTCTGGGTTTTAGTAAGTCTGGGATCCGGCGGTTTCCAAGAATGTTTTTTGTGGAAAGGTGAAAAGACAGAGCCTGCCAAACTGCCTTCCACACCTGCCGCCATGATGACATATCAGTCCAGCTACAGCTGCGTCACAACAAAACACACAATAAACAAGACATAAGCAAGACAAAGCAGGTAGCTGCATTCTGTAAGTAATCCATGTTAAGTAATCAAAAGATGCAAGTAGCTGTTTAGAAATGAACAGTAGAGCAAACATTAATACACAGTATACAACAGATATTGGGAATACGGTACACGTGGTCACGTGATGGAATTTTTTCAGTGGATATAGGGCAGGGTCACAAACAAGAAGATAGAGGGGAGAGCGCAGGCGGTGTGTGCAAATGTTATCTCATGTTTATGTTGCAAGGTCGGTCTGACTCGGGTTCTTCTTCCAGCCACCTGCATCTCAAGGTCCGGATAAGAGGAAAACCAAGAGAGGGAGGGCAGAAAAATATATTTTAATACATTTGTTGATCAGGAATTTGTACAGATCAATAAAAAACAATAATTTCTGGTCTTTCCGAGTAGCGATTCGTTGTTTCATTGAGTTAGTCCATCTTTAAACGCCTCTCCCTGATTGTCCAACGGCTTTCAGCACCTCCGTGGTCCAAGACAAGATGTTACGATCCAGATCCATGAGCTGTGCCAGTCCGTGGTCCAGTCTTTGCTCAAGTCTTAACATCCTTTCACTCAGTTCCACAAACTTTGTTTTGTTGTTCTCAGACAGGTTTTGGACGAATTCTCCTGTCTGATAAATATTCCGATAGACAAAGGCAATTCCAAGCCCCAATAGTAGAAAGCCCGCTATCATAAATCCAAAGATAAATAGATCTTCTACATCTTCGACCTGCAAGGGCTCGATGCATAGGATCTGCCAGGTGTTGTACCAATTATCCCGTACCAATCCAGCCATGTTTGTTCCGTCGGGGCATCGTGCCTCTTCGGGGGAGGCTTTTCGTTGGGAGAAAATCTTATCCAATGCACTCAGAGACCAATCGATCACATTCATTTTCAGAGATCAGTTGGCGGGCAGATAATCCGAGTTGAAAAGGTAAAAAAGTTGGAAAAAATTGACGAGACAAAGCAAGTAGCAAAAACAGAGCAGGAGCAGAGAGAAGACACGTCCGCACTCGAAGAGGAGGAGGAGGAAAAGAAAAGAGTCACATGTCTGTTTTCACAGATGGCTCTCTAGAACTAATTGTCAATTTTGTGAGGGCTCAGCAGGGGGTGGTAAGAGGTGAATTGAAACGTGTTTTGCGAGTGAAATAATAAAGAAAAAAGCAAAACATTTATGTGTACTTCCCACAGATGACCAAACATGTTTTGCTGTAAACATGGCACTACTAGCAAATCCAAAGCTGACACACATGGAAGCTTTGAGTGTAGCGCATGAAAATCACTCCAGGTTGGGTTTAAGTGTTGACAGCATGAACACATTTAACGATGTTGTCAAATTTGATGTTGTTAGGGTGTAAAATTGTCATCTTTTATCAGATATTAAATAAAAAAAGAAAAACAAGATGGCTACCTTTCAAACAGGAACCCCTTCACAAGAAACGACATACATGCTTTTACACGATATAACAAACATAACAAATGATTATTAAAAATATGACTTTTGTTGATGATTATAGATGGTAGTGAATTGATTGTTCACCTGTAGCTACCTCATTTATATTTTCTATGTTTTTAAGGTAATGTTAGCTATATTTCTTTGTATGCTAAGGGTACTTTTCTTCTCTATTTTACAGTTTTATTCTGTTTTGGAAACTCGTGGCGCAATAAATTGGAGCTTTGGACGCTACATCCTGACTCTGCGCATGTTTTTCAAAAGGAGTTAGGCTTACTGCTAAATTGTGTTAGATACACACAAGGAGAGCAGGAAAATTACAAAACTCTAATTTTACATAAATAAACCTCTAGATTTCAAATGTTTTACCATAAAAATCTTCATAACAGTTTTTATGTTGAATTCTGAATATTGATCTTCAATAACTTTTTTATTGTTCAATGTACCGTCACCAAATTCACAGCACATCAATGATAGCCATATCTATCTTTTCTCAGCAGAAACTGTTTAACATTTTCTTTTTATATCAGGAAGAGCTCTGTAGTCAACCGCTCCTGATTCATTGGTTGTGGTTTTTGTAGTTAGTGTTGATGTAAGAAATGGAGCGGGTTGAGACAGTCGGTCTGTAATGATAAAACATGATAATTAGAAACATAAAACCCCACATTACTAAACCCATCAACAATTAAAAATGTCTTACCTGACTATTAATGTTGGTTTCACAACATTGATTTTCTTGCTTTTTATTCAAGGAAAGCACCCTCATTATGGTTGGCTGGTTTGTACCTCTAAAAACAAAAACAAAGAAAATTAAAGCCGCAAAGCGGCGATGATGGCCCTCGCCCCGCACGCGACCGCCTTCCCACGCAGCCTCGGCCGGTCCCAAACCGCCCCGGTGTCCCGTCCTCCTCCTCTGAGCGTCACTCGGGCCTCCGTGATCCCCCCTCCCCCCACTCACACCGGGTGGCGTCCCTATAGAAGTGCATTGGCGGGCACTGCTCTCCAGAAGTGGCAAATCCGCTCAAAACCTGACTTCGATGTAATTGACTTTTTCGATCGGAATGCTCGAAATAATGCGTCTGCCGAGTTTCACTGACTTTGCTGGAAATAATTTTGGCCTCTCCATAGACTTATGACATGTCTCATAGGAAATGCATGAGGAATATGCGTGGCCCCCCAGGCCAAACGATCTAAAATAGGACATCGATGTAATTGACTTATTTGCAGCTTTTGACACTTAAAATCAGATTCCACGATTTCATGGAAATCCGTTTATTGTGGTACTTTTACATGACCAGCAGGGGGCGCTATAGTGAAAAGTGCTCATGTGCTCCTGAGTCTGTTCTGTTTAATATTTGATTCGGCATCTGTGGTTACAGTTTGTGCTCTGTACGGCAATGCCTGTGGCTTGGAGAATAAGTTTAAGATACAGGAAGCGAAGGCGAATTCTGACAGAAAGTCATGACTAAACCGAATGAGACAGGCCAAAAATGTGGTTTATTATAAAATTTCAATGCGTCCTGATCAGGAGCGTGTATGTAAGACTGATCTTAGCCCAAAAACCTAGGACAAGTTCTCAATGGAAAACGAAAACTTAAAGTGGCGTTTAAAATGAAAATCAATATGGCCGCCATCTCGTTGGTCTGATGACTGGGCACCAATTATGTTTTAGGGTGCTTTTTATGTGTACTATCACTGTGCCAAATTTTATGGGCCTCCTCCAAAGTAAATGTGTCTCCCTCTCCATAGGCCTCACCCAAAAGGTGGCGCTCTAGAGGCTGTTTATTAGTTTCAGGAAAAATACGGTTATGACCCATTAATGTCCCTTAAAAGGAGTCTCTGTATTGAGTTTGGTGGCTGTCCTGCAGGTTTTAGTTGTTTTTTATTGCAGCCTTGTGTGAAGACAGTCTGAGTCCCATAGACAATGAATGGGAGCTCTGGAGGCCTCTAGAGGCAAAAGTGTGAAGAATAGGCCATGGGTCTCATTGGCTTTTCTGATCAGGAGGCCGTCTAGGAATTGTCTGCAAATTTTCACTAATAAAAGTCAAAGTAATTGTTTTTCTCCCCATTGTAATTTAGTGCGCTCCTACAGGTGGCGCCGTAGGGTTGATTGTTATTGTGCGCATATAAATGGATTAAGCAGCTTTACGTTTACGAGTGTTTCAAATTTCATGTCGATCGGAGTATGCATGTGCGTGCAGGAGCTATTGAAATGATTTGGTGAGTACTCTTTGCGCCCCTGGTGGCCAACAGTGATAAATGCACCATATCACTCATTCAGTTTTTCTCATGCCGCCCTGCACTGAACATATTCCCCAAGTTTCGTCCAAATCGGACAAAGTCGATGTTTGACTTAATAGGTAGGGGGCGCTAGCGAGTACTTTTTATTAATTTTTATTAATGCATTACATTCAGATCATAATTACGCACTCGTGACTGAAATTACAGCTCTGTCAGTCCAAGCGTGTAGCCGTGACATGCGATCGGAAAAACAGGAAACGAAGGCGTTCTTCGATGGCGAGCCACGGCGAGACCATTTGAGATATCCGAAAAAACGCGGATAACTATTGAATTTCAATGTGTCCCGATCGCATAAATGTGTGCCAGACCCACGTGTGGCAAAAGCCCTAGTCCAAGTTCTCCGTCAAAAAAAAAAGTCAAACTGGCGTGGCGACTTCGGTCCAATATGGCCGCCGTGCGCTTGGTCCGAGGGCCGCGCTCCAATGTCATGTTTTGCTCGGGTCACTGTTCTCTATCACTGCTCCGAGTTTCGTGCGCGTCGGGCAAAATTTGCTCGTCCCATTTCCCATAGGGTCCGATTCGGGCCGGTGCTGCTCGCTCGGTTCGGGTCGGACGCCTCGAGACGCCGCGAAATACGAAATTTTTTTCCGGGCCGATCGCGACTATACCCCCATTGAAGACTTTTCGTGCATGTTTACTGGGTCAAAAAGGGCCGCGAAGAGTAAGAAAACGGACGAAATAAGAATAAGCAATAAACGGACGAAACACAATGTC
The DNA here is from genome assembly GCA_019453435.1 of Rhinogobius similis. NCBI lineage: Eukaryota > Metazoa > Chordata > Actinopteri > Gobiiformes > Gobiidae > Rhinogobius > Rhinogobius similis. The sequence goes on along the minus strand of CM033619.1, from coordinate 51,937,989 downwards.
CCTCGCCAGTTTACTGGCTCGGGCCAAAAAACAGTTAACCACACCCCTAGATTCTGAATATACTGTGTTGTATCAATAACTCACTAAAAGAAGGCATGCTCACCTGTGATTAGTTTTGTGGTTCTGTCTCTGAACAGACCTATGTTGGATCTTTTATAAGACCCACACCAGGGGACCGCCCATGTGGGGGTGTGACAAGGTAAAGGGGGGCCTTTGCTTGACCCCTTCACGTGTTTGTAGCAGATTTTGTCAGAAGTTCAGGGACACTCGGCTGAAGCTCTAACAGCAGACGTGTAGTGAACCTTTTCTTTTACAAACCCCACAGATCCAGGCTTCCTGTTTGAAGGTGTCAGCTTTTTTTCTCTGAAACAAGGTACACCCCGATCTCAGAATTTACAAACACCTTGCGGTGTCACCTTTGGTGTGTGTGAGGAGGAAGGGGTGGAAGAGAATGGGGTGCTCTATTTTTGCATTAGGATGTGTGGAATAGGAAACTCCACAGACTACCAGAAGTTCAGGGACACTTGTCTGAAGCTCTTACTACAGACATGCATAATGTGAAGGAAAAAGGTATGTGTTACTACAGCCGTCATGTGACTGGGAGGGGGTGGACAGTGGGATAAGTGGAAATCACTCGTTACACACTAACAATCCTATAACAAACATTTATTTAAACCGTGAATAAACATCTGTTTTATAGTAATTAAAGGTCCCATATCCTGCAAAATGGACTTTTCAGAGGTTCTAACCTTCCTCCAGGGCTCTCTGGGCCTCGTATGTTGTGCCCAAAGTGGTTTTTTGATTGATTCCCTCATGTTTTCACTAGAGAACTGTCTTTTCCGTCCCCCTCGGCTGAGCAGCAGACGGGGGCTCCTCACTAAGATGACGCGGTGTTTAAGCCACGCCTTCAGTGTTTGTGTATCGCTGTTTACCGGAGCACACGGCGCATGCACCATCTCCACTACAGGGGAGGCACGGGTTGGGCGGGGGAGGCAGCCTGCTCTCTGTTCGGGGGGGTCAGATCTCAGAGTGAGGAGGGGGGCCAGTCCAAGAAATGGGTGTTTTTTGTAAACTGTTATGTTATGGATATTACACAACGAGAAAATGTATCAACAAAGCCCTGAGAATAGACTGTGTGAAGGGGAAAGAGCAGGATATGGGACCTTTAACCATTTGCTCGAACCAGCCGTGTAAACATCCCTTTTATGCTAATCATCCCGTCCCCCTTCCCCTAAAAAAAAAAACAAAACAAAAATAACTGTACGACTGACATGAATGCAGATTCTATAACTGACTGGTGTAAATGTAAAGGCATTTTACACGAACTCTTTCTAAATGAATGTGGACATTATTATGTAACCTGTATGTAAGAGTTCCTCCGCCTGGAGGAGTGGTTCTGGAGGAACTCTTTAAAGCCACCTCCCTCTTGAGTGGTCCTGGTTCAGTCCAAGTGGATGTCAGTCCTAGTTCATCTGCAGCCTGTCCGTCCGTGGGAGTAGGATCTCTCCTTCACTGTGGTTCTCCTGAGGTTTATACTTTGTCCCGTGGGGTTTTTTGTAGTTTTTCCTGAAGGAGGGTCAAAGGACAGGGGCATTCTGGGACAGTTATCTGAACTGCTTTGACCTGTGGCCCATCGAGGCAACTGTTGTTTTGATTTTGGGCATTAGAAAAATAAATGGATTTCATTTGATTTGATTTGTATGAAAGTAAGAACTGAGGAAAACAGGATCATTGCACTGTATATTGCACTTTTGGCCCCTCCCCCTGAGGACCACAGATGGAAATAAGAGAGTCTGCTACAAGCAGCTCAGCTTTTGCTTAATGCAATAGTACATCATTGTAATAAATAAATAAATGAAAAAGAATGAAATGAGGACCATAGATCTTTATAGAGTTCTTTATTGAGCATCTAAAACACAGGAAGACAATAAACTGTGTGTGAGATCATAAAGTAGAAACTAAAAAAAAGACTAATGAGTACAGTTTTTAGGTTTTGTACTGGTTAGGGGCTGATGCACAGGACACATAAAGACAAAGAGAGGCCCCCGTCACACTCTGAAGCCCCACCAGAAATAGACGGATGTCGTCATGAGCAAAAGAAGAAATGCCATCAAAATGACTTTCAGACACAAAACAAAAAACAAACGAGCTCCCATTTAATAATCCTGTTTTTCTTTTTCAGTGCAGTGCTGTGGACGACTGTCTGGACTCACACGCTGGACTGACTCTGACTCCTTGAGTACTTGGCTGCCGCCATGTTTTTCGTACTCATTCGATCTCTCATTGTCTCCAGTTTCTTGATCTTCTCGTTTTCTCCCGTCTCCTTCATCTTCTCAATGAGAAACTCCAGATGGACAATGGTGGACACTGAGTCGACGTTCAGAGCGATCTTCTCCAGCTGCTCCACTAAGTCAAAAGCTTCATTCAGACACTGATCTTTGACTTCTTGAAGTTCAGACATTTCCTTCTTCAGATCCTCCAGCAGAGTGGTCTTCTCCTCACTCTGGGTTTTGTTCTCTTCAAACTTGACCTTCATTTCTTCACTGGTTCTTTTCACTGTTCTGGTCTTGGTCACATATCTCCAATTCTCTTTCACATGAACGTCCACTGGACATTTCCCAGAACAGGAAGTACATTTCCCGTCTTTCATGACCTCACACCAGCGTGGACTCCAGGCCCAGGTGCATCCTGGGTAATGGCAGTTCTCCTCACACGTGTTACAGGTGACAGCTTTTGTGTCCAAACAGGTTTCGATGGGTTCTTTGTCTTTGTAGGTTTCTTCTATGTTAACTTTAAAGTTTTGGTTCTCCTTCATCTCATGTTGATGTCGTGAAAGTTCTTCTTCGTTCTTTCTGATCTCCTTCTGCTTCATATCCACTTCTGTCACTCGTTCCTTCAGGTTCTGGATGCAGGCTGTGAGTCTGAGTCTGTCTTTCATCACCTTCACTGTCGTCTTCAGAGACTGAGGCTTTGCTGTTTCCAGAAATTTTGTGAACTTCTTAATTCCTTTATTTGAAGTTTTAAATGCATGTTGTGCCTCTTCTTCATCATCACTGTCTTCAATTGTCTCATTTTGACGGTTGTTGAACAGAAAATACACTGGTTCATTTCCAGAATCTCTGGCACAGTGGATCTTTGCATCTTCCAGAGCTTGAAGAGCATCTTTGGGTTCCATACCATCTGAGAATGTCATCATAGCCACAATGTTCTTCTCCATGTCTTTGCCGAACAGAGAAGTGACTGAGTTGAAGATGTAGGCCAGTCTCTCGTCCAGTCTGTTCTCTGTGGCCTTCATGACCAAACCCACAGCGTTGACAGTGTCCACTCCATCAGGGAGACAGAACAGGTCCTGGAGTAACTTCATAATCATCTGATCTTTTTCTATGCCTTCTGTGTGTCCGAATCCTGGAGTGTCGATGATGGTCAGAGAATAAGGAACAGTTGTTCCTTCAAATCCAAACACTTCATAAACAGACACAGCAGAGGTCTGACTCTCAGACTGAGGTCTGTCCTTCTCGTCTGAAATGACCTCAAACCAGACTTTGTCTTCAAACTCCACCCCCATCACAAAGTTGACCAGGGCGTTGATCAGAGTGGACTTTCCTGACTCTGTGGCTCCCACCAGCAGGATGGTCTTGTTCAGGTGCTTTGGATCACTTTCTCCAAGAGTAAATCTCCTCAGTTTAGACTCTTTATCTGATTCTTTGTCCAGATTCACTCTTTTTAGCTGCAGCTCATATCGAGGTCCACTGTTTATTTTCTTGCTTTCTTCAATGTACCGTCTTAAGTCAGAAGCCATATTTCTCCTGCAGGGAAAGAGAATTTAAAATCATGTTAATAATGGTGTAACATACTTCTTTTTCCACTGTTATAATATCCATTGTTAATGATGGAATATAATTGTTATAATTTCACCCCACAATGTCATGCGATTCAACAGTGTTAATGTTAATGCAATAAAAATAAATAAATAAATAAATAAAGTAATTGATCGGCCCTCGCCCACACCACGCCACCGCAACACAAGAGGAGGGTGCGCTTACGTGCCCCAGTTTCCCTCCTCGTGCTGCCGAATCCGTGGTGCTACCGGCCTCCTACTTCTCACATTTCACTGAAAATGGTTAAAGTTTGCGGCTTCGGCGCAAGGAGACCATAACACTTATCCAAGAAATTTGGATAACATTTGGTGCTCTGCTCCTCAAGATAATTTTCATCAAATTTCACTTTGGTCGGGCTTACACCCGAGAAGGAGTTTGTAAAAGTATGTAATAAAGAAATATGCAAATTGCAAATATGACATATTGTAATTTTCCCATAAGAATAAAATGGAACATTTCATGAGAAATATGACATTGGTCTGATTGGCTTTTTTGATCGGTTGGCCAATATATAATTTTTTGTTCCCCATATAAAAGTTTGCTTTGATCTGTAGGGTGCCACACTCCTCAACTTCATTTTCACCAAATTTCAGCTTGTTCGGACAAACACCCCCTAGGAGGAGTTCGTAAAAGTTTGAGGTTTATAAAAACATATTAGGTTTAGCGAAGTTTAATCCGATATGGCCGACATTTGATTGGGCGGACTATGTTGTCGTAATAATACGACCAGGTGGTGCTCTACAGCTCCGCCCCTCTCTTCACTCGAGTGTCCAAGACACGTGGGTGTCAGACATGACACAAAGTCGACAACACTTAATTTTTTTTTCTTGGAGGAGCAGGTATCTAAACTTACCATAAATGTGCTGTCTGTGAGATAGGAAGTAAACCATTTATGTGCAGTACCAGAGAGGCCCATCAGGTGTCTCTGTTTAAATGAATAGTGTGGTCTACTGTATCGAAGGCAGCGCTTAGATCCAGTAGAACCAACACTGTCACTGTTTAGAATCATAAAATTATTTAAAGTCTTTGTCAAGGCTGCCTCTGTGGTTCACCCTAAAACCAGACTGACATTCTTCAAAATGTAAAAAGTTGAGTAAAAACAAGTTTTTCTAAGATTTTACTTAAAAATGGTAAGTTAGATACCGGTCTGTAATTGTTAAAATCGTTCAAATCTAAATTGCTCTTCTTCAGCAGAGGCCTCACTGCCACTTTAAAGACCCCTGTCTGAAGAGAGCAGTTCATCATGTTTAAAGCCCCTGTCGAAAAGATCCAGAAAATTACTTTAAAAATCTGTTTTGGGACTGGATTTAAAAGACGTGGTGGGCCTCACTGAGGAGAAAACTTCATCAAGACTCTCAGCATTGACCAGGACAAAACTGTCAGTGTTTCCTCTGGTAAAGACAGACACTCACACAATAAAATGTCACATCTGATAGTGTTTATCTTCCCCATGAAGTGTCTGCAAACTCCTCACAGAGAGTCAGAGGGTGTTATTGAGGTTTATTAAAATCTGAGTAAAAAGCTGACCAAATGTAGAGAAAAGAACTAATTATTTTTGTGATCTGTGATTATCTTATTGAGATGTGTATTCCTTGTATTCCTCATTGTTTTATTGTAAAGTGTTTGTTGTTCATTAAGAATTTGTTTATTAATTGTAGTTTTGTTTCTTTCTGCTGCCCTGCAGCTCCTCTTCAGTTGTTTAAGTTGTTCATTTCTCCAGGGGGTATTGGTCTTGTATGAATCTTTTTGTGGTGGTGGTTCAACCCGACTGAGAGCAGACTGAGGTTTACAGCTAAAACTGCAAGGAGGGAAATAGGGGCGTGTTCCTCCTCTGGCACAGTAGGGCGGCGACGTGGAGCGGGCCAATCATTGCAGCTATATTTTAATTTTTATAATGTATATTTATTGGGACAGATACAACACATGGATGGACATGTAGCAGTCTGGTGCAGGTATCACAGTGTTTATGGTCATGACTCATTTGCATGAACTTCATAAAACCAACTGGAGCTTATTTATGAAATAAATTATAAATACAACCAGAATACACGGCATAACAGCTGTGTTCTGGTGAAAAGATGAACAAACATTGTTAATCCTCAGATTGTACAACCAGCTCCATTCAAAAATACTCATTACACAAATGGTTCCTAAATTTGGTTCAGTGATTACAGAAGATATTTCAGTGGAAATATTTGCAGTGGGTGAAAATGAAACACGTTAAAATAACTTGTGTTTTACATTAAGAAGTAGTTTGTCCTGACTTTAAGTCGGTGAAGTGTCCAAACCAGAGCACAGCAGTTACACACAAATCTACATTCATTTCTTCATCGTGGACTTGGCCTTTCTCTTTAAAACAGGATCCCATTGAATCTCTTTTATAAACTCTGAAACTCACCGTTTGTGGACAAAGAGCAGATCTCAGAGATGTTTTTTGAGAGTGAGCGCCGAGTCTTTGGAGAGAGTCTGAAACGTGCTGCAGATGAGAGTTCCTCCTCAGATCTGAGACAGAAGCAGAGACCGTTTAGTCCTGAGTCCTTCAGACACGTCCTGAAGTCACATGACCACCAGGACAGGAAGTGTCCAACCATTTGTGTCGTGTAAGGAAGTGAACACTAAACACAAGACAACTTCTCTGTCTCCTACTTTCTGCTGAATAAGTCCCAAACTAATGGAATGAGCAAAACAACATGAGAAACATTAAAATGTACAATGTGTTTGACTAAAGTGGGACCAAAGGAACAGTTTGAAGTGGGGTTCATCGGGTCAGTCACATGTTTTCACAGAATCACCTGCAGACAGATACTGGGTGTGTTTGGATTGTGTTTTTATAGATAATAATCATATATTTGAGCCATAGTTTCAATTTCATTATGACTGTTTGAGGATTGTTTTTGCAGGTCAGACTAAAGTCAAAATGTGGATGTAACACTTGCTATAATTTATGTACATATTAAATTGCCACAAGTCACTATTGTTTTATGTATAACATATAACAGGAGCAGGAGGTGGGGCGGGGGCAGAGGAGGGAGTTGTCTAAGCAGAGGAGCAGAGGTTGGTAGGAGCAGGAAGGTAATTCAAAAACAGAACGGCAAAAAGTGAACGTTATCAAAAAACTGAGCCAAGGTAAGTACCACGTGAGGTGAACAGACGATCTGAAGAGTGGAGGAAGAATGGAGGGCTTCACACTGGAGGTGTAGATCGTGTGACGAGATCCAGGTGTGACAAACGGGGAGCTGACTCCGCCCACAGACAAAGGCAGACAAGAGGAAACACCATAGATGTATTAAATGAACTGGATAAGGTACGCCCCCTCTGTCTGTGTCCCAGATTGATTAGTGGTCGTGTGAGGTACTGCAGCCTCTTGGAACCAGCCTTTATCTATCAGATCAGAATCAGATTATTTATCCCCAAGGGGAAATTCTTTTTGTTACATGTGCAACCGACCAGTAGAGACAGTAATTTATTATTTATTATATTATTATATATATATATATTATAAACAAAATAAGATATATATAAAATAAAAATAAAATACAATAGCTCTATATAATGTCTACCCCATTTAACTTAACTTATAAAGTGTCTTTATTAATCAACTAAACCCCCGATATGAACAATTTACAATAAGCTTAAAGGTCCCATATCCTGCTCTTTTCCCCTTCACACAGTCTGTCCTCAGGGCTTTGTTGATACATTTTCTCGTTGTGTAATATCCATAACATAACAGTTTACAAAAAACACCCATTTCTTGGACTGGCCCCCCTCCTCACTCTGAGATCTGACCCCCCCGAACAGAGAGCAGGCTGCCTCCCCCGCCCAACCCGTGCCGAAGCCTAGAGTGGAGATGGTGCATGCGCCGTGTGCTCCGGTAAACAGCGATACACAAACACTGAATAAACCTTTTCTGGTCCTGACGGTGCGTCGTGCTGAGTCCTACGTCCTGGATCTGACCTGGAGTTTGACGTGCTCCAGGGCCTCAACGACGGACGTGCCGTTTGGTAAATAACAAGCTAACTCTTCTATCTGTCGTATCCATCGTGTAATTACTGTGTAGCATTAGCATTAGCTGTTTTTATTCTTCCTGGAGGCGTGGCTTAAACACCGCGTCATCTTAGTGAGGAGCCCCCGTCTGCTGCTCAGAGGGGGACGGAAAAGACAGTTCTCTAGTGAAAACATGAGGGAATCAATCAAAAAAACACTTTGGGCACAACATACGAGGCCCAGAGAGCCCTGGAGGAAGGTTAGAACCTCTGAAGAGTCACTTTTGCATGTTATGGGACCTTTAACTATACTATCCTTGTCTATTTACATATTCAGAGTCGTCAGAGAACTTCTGAAGGTGGCAGGACTCTGTGCAGTGGTTGAAGTCTGTGGTGTAGAGGGTGAAGAGGAAAGGAGAGAGGACGGTCCCTTGCGGCGCCCCGGTGTTGCTGATGACACTGTCAGACACACAGCTCTGCAGCCGCACATACTGTGGTCTGCCAGTGAGGTAATCCACAATCCAGGACACAAGAGGAGCATCTACTTGCATCGCTGCCAGCTTCTCAGCCAGAGCCGCCTGATGGTGTCGAACGCACTGGAGAAGTCAAAAAACATGATTCTCACAGTGGTAGCCGGCTTGTCCAGGTGGGCGTAGACTCTGTGGAGCAAGTAGATGATGGCGTCGTCCACTCCGAGGTGGTGCTGGTAGGCAAACTGGAGAGGGTCCTGTAGATGCTGCACCATGGGTCACAGCTGCTCCAGGACGAGTCGTTCCAGAGTCTTCATGACGTGGGAGGTCAGTGCCACGGGCCTGTAGTCCTTGGGGTCGCTGGGCGCGGCGTCTTTGGGACAGGAACGAGGCTCGATGTCTTCCACATCAGGGGGACTCTCTGAAGACTCAGGTTGAAGATCTGTTGCAGAACTCCACTGAGCTGGGGGGCTTTCAGGACTCTGGGGCTCACGCCATCAGGGCCTGCAGCTTTTCCAGCTCGGAGTCTCTGCAACTGTCCCCTCACCTGGTCAGCAGTGAAGGTCAGTGTGGAGGTGTCAGGAGGGGGAGGGGTGCCGATGATCTCCAGGAGAGTGCAGTCAGACTGGGGGTTTGGGGACGAGGTGTGAGCGGGGCCGTCTTGCAGAGGGGGGTCAAAGCAGTCCTGTAGTGTCTCCAGTGTTTCGTCAGTCCATCTTCTCACTGTCCTCGTGCTCGGGGGCTGACGTTTCACTAGAGGCACATAGGAGGTGGTGAGATGAACCAGGTTGTGGTCAGACCTGCCGAGCGGGGGAAGGGGGGCTGAGCTGTATGCATCCCGAACATTTGCATAAAGCAGGTCTATTGTTCTTCCCTCTCTGGTGGGACAATCCACAAACTGTCTGAAAGTGGAGAGAGTCTTGTCCAAGCTCACGTGGTTGAAATCACCGGAAACGACGATGAAAGCGTTGGGGTGAGCGGTCTGAACCCGGGCTATTGCAGAGTGAATAGTGTCACAGGCGCAGTGGGGGTTGGCCGACGGGGCACATAAACAGCCACGAAGATAACGTGGGAAAACTCCCTGGGAAAATAATATGGACGTAACGTAACCCAACAGCACACAGTTCCATGTCCTGGTTGCAGATGCGCTCTTTGACCGTGATGTGACCAGGGTTACACCAGCGTTCATTCACAAACACACCAGCTCCGCCCCCTTCGCTCTTACCGGTGCTGGCGTGGTCCCTGTCGGCGCGCACCGTGTGGAAGCCCGTGATGGAAGCGCTGTCAGCGGTAATGTCCTGGTGCATCCATGTCTCCGTAAAGCACATTAGACTACACTCTCGATATTCCCTCTGACTTTGGGCAAGTGCCGTGAGTTCTTCCATCTTGTTTGCAAGGGAGCGTACATTTCCCATGACGATGGAGGGGAGACACGGTTTAAACCTAAGCCTCTTCGCCATCCTCTTTCTTCGTAGCTTTTTATTTCCCCTGCATCCCCTGTTTGTTCTCCGCCTGCAGTCCTCGGGGATGTCGGAGAGGCTCGTCGGAGTTGACGTAGCGGTAGCCGGCTTCAGCGCCATCAGCTGATCCTTTGTGTACACAATGCGAACAGCTGGGGGTTGCATCGTAACATAAAGTTCCGATAACACTGAGCAGGAACTCCGAAAAGTCTCCAAGATTCTCCTGTTGGTGTCTTGGTTGGTTTGCAAGACGCAGTCCAAATTTGGTGACAAAATAAACACTCAATACAAATCAAAATAAAGAAAAAGTAGGAAACTAGTCGGAGCGTTAGTAACAGGCTGCACACGGGTTGACGCATGCGCACAACTATCTATAACTGCTCATTATAATCACAGACAGGACTGAATTATTATCAGTATTTAAATAAAATAGAAGGAAATGTTCTTTTCTACCGTTTCTAAAATCACAGAAATTACCGTTTTTATATGAAGTGGGGGATTGTGGTCACGTGGCGCCCTAAAGCAAAGTGGCCGCCCTCCGTATCAGGAAGTAAAGCAAAGATGGCCGCCTCCGTATCAGGAAGTAAATGCGGAAGTAAGAAACTTTTTTGGGGTCATGAACCAATGAGCTCACTCCATAGGGATAAACAGGGCGGCCATTTTGGATTCATCTTCCAGGTTTTATTATGGGAAACACAGGAGGCACTTCACTCGAGACAATCTGAGGCACATCCCCAGGATCAGGCATGGATTCAACGCTGAATGAACCATTTAATACATTAGACCTTTCATTCATTCAGTGACAGCCACATCAGCAAAACAGACACATCAACAATAAGTACTTAAACACACATCAGGCACCACTGAATACATCTGTGTTCATAACTGCTCTGGTGGAGGCCCTTCTGCCTCGTCTGAGCTCCTTCTGTCTCATCTCTGAAAAACCTGATGTGCAAAGGTCACAGTTTTAGGACCAGACCATTTTTTCATGTCAAATTGTCTTTAACGAGATCACAACCTGGAAAGTCACGTACGTATACACTTTATAAATCAGAGCCAGATCTGTGGATCTATCTAGGCCACACCTCCTGCCAAAGCCCGATCCTGTCAGATCTGGTCAGGACTTGGAGACGCTGAACACCAGGAGCCACAGGGGGGCGCTGGAGGAGGCCGCTGTGTCCTTAGGCAGAGAACGGTCAGGTTTTTAAGAGCAGGCTCAAGACCCACCTTTTTAGTCTAGCTTTTGATTAATATTTAATTTATGTATTTGTTATATTTATCCTTCCTATTTATTGTGTTTACTTATTTTAGGTTTACTGTTTTATATGTATTTATTTCCAAGTTTTACTCTAGTTCTATTTATTAATTATCTATATTTATTTATTTATTCTTTTATTCATTTTAGACTCTCCAGTGTTTCCTCTGAGGGGCCCTCTGTACCAGGAGTGGTGGTCGTCTGTGGCTGCTGGGCCCTGGCTCATGGGCCCCTGGTGGAGGTTTGGTGTGGGCCTCATCTCTCTTCAGGGCCCTGAGTCTGTGTCCTGTGGCTGCAGGCGACGCTCTGCTCCTGGTGCAGACGGCTCCTCTGATGGTGCTTCTTCAACTGGTGTATCTGCACCCAGCCTATTGTATCTTAGGGTATGTGTGCGTAAATACGTGTGTATGTGTGTATATGCACATAGATGTGTGTGTGTGTGTGTGTGTGTGTGGATGTACGGGTGTGTATGTGACTGTGGGTGGGTTGCTTGGCTGGTGGGAGGCAGTTGGGCGGAGAATGGTCGTGTGCGGGAATGTTTTTAATGCACTGTAAAGCCCTTTGTGTTACATGCTATGTATGAAAAGTGCTTTATAAATAAAGTTTGATTAGGCAAGACACTTCACTGCCTGGTGTGACATATGTGTGAACGGCTGGTGGAGGTGGGAGGGGTCAGTGCTGCAGACTGGCACGTCAAACCACAAAACCAAAAAACTAAACAAGTGCTGAATTTGCCCAAAACACAAAATGCCCAGAGCCTTTTCTTTCAGATTCACTTCCTCTGGACAGTTTGAGCCGTCGCTCTCACGTTCACAAAAGAAACTCAAACATAAATGAAGCAGAAGTACAACACTAAAGAACTAAAAGTTCTACATTTAATTAAAGTATTTGTATTATTACGGTGAGACGCTGCAGGTTTGTTCAACTTTCTTTTGGAAACAACAAACTAGAACCTTCTCTTCACAGAAGAGCAGGATCTGTACTTTATCGTCCACAAGTTTGAACTGGACTTTGCTCTTGTTTTCGAGCTGCCGAAGTGTCTGGGGTTTGTTTGAACAGGTTCATGGACACTTCTTGTCCAATGGTTTGAGTTTCTTTACAACAGTCTTTAAAGAATAAACCTGGAAAGTTGTCTTTGACGACCAGAAATCAACAGAATTCTCTGAGACACAGTTTGACAGAAACATTTGGACTGAGGAGGATTTTATTCATGAGTCACAAAAATCATAATCACTGAAAAATATGAGCTGTTTGTGAGAATTTATGAAAGGACTTGAAACGACAGCACAGGACTGGACTGGACTGGACTGGACTGGACTTGGACTTGGACTGGACTGGACTTGGACTTGTCTTGAGCTGGACTTGGACTGGACTGGACTTGGATTTGGACTTGGACTTGGACTTGGATTTGGACTTGGATTTGGATTTGGACTTGGACTGGACTTGGACTGGACTTGGATTTGGACTGGACTTGGACTGGACTGGGACTTGGACTTGGATTTGGACTTGGATTTGGACTTGGACTGGACTTGGACTGGACTTGGACTGGACTTGGACTGGACTGGACTTGGACTGGACTTGGACTGGACTTGGACTGGAATTGGACTGGACTTGGACTGGACTGGACTTGGACTGGACTTGGACTTGGACTGGACTTGGACTGGACTTGGACTTGGACTTGGACTGGACTTGGACTTGGACTGGACTTGGACTGGACTAGACTTGGACTGACTCTGACTGGACTCGGACTGGACTCGGACTGGACTTGGACTGGTTTTTGCCTCTGCAACCGCACGGGCTGCAGTACGCTTGGCCTGTGGTACCTGTCAGCTGCTTCAGGAGTCCCACAAGCCAACAAGACCTGATAGGACTCCTTCTTCAGCCTGACGGCATCCCTTACTTCCGGTGTCCACCACCGGGTTCGGGGATTGCCGCCGCAACAGGCACCAGAGACCTTGCGACCACAGCTACGAGCTGCCACATTGACAATGGAGGTGGAGAACATGGTCCACTCGGACTCAATGTCTCCAGCCTCCCCCGGGATCTGGGAGAAGTTCTCCTGGAGGTGTGAGTTGAAGACCTGCTGACAGAGGGCTCTGCCAGACGTTCCTAGCAGACCCTCACAATGCACTTTGGCCTGAAGAGTCTGTCCGGCTTCTTCCCCCGCCAGAGGATCCAACTCACCACCAGGTGGTGATCGGTTGACAGCTCCGCCCCTCTCTTCACCCGAATGTCCAAGACACGAGGCCGAAGGTCAGATGACACGACAACAAAGTCGATCATCGACCTCCGGCCTGTGTCCTGGTGCCACGTGCACTGATGGACTGTGGTTTCTGAAGATGTTGGTCGGTGTGTCAATCAGTAGAAGAAGACTCGTGGACGCTAGCTTCTGAATATTAAAGGAAGTTTATTACAGAAAGCAGCATCACATACAGACAGTCGACATTGTCTGGGAGTCCCACTGTGGCCAGGCCAAATCTAGGATCTCTGCGATTCTAGTGTAACAGAGCTTTATATATGGTAGAACAACTGCTCCTTCAAAGCAGACAACAGATAAGGAAAACCCCAGTCACAAATGTTTCTTTATTGCCCCACATAAAACTTCCCAAACTTACAGACTCTTAGTTTATGGTCAAACGACCTAATTTTGACTTGTAATTACCCTTGTCCTCTTTTGGCCCCACAGCCTAAAGACAACTGAATAAACAATTATCTCTACCAGTCTCTCCCAGCAGATACTTCAGGACCTTGTGCTTGAACATGGTGCTCGTTATGGACAAACTGTGACTGACACAGAAGTCCAATAACTGAACACCGCTCGGGTTCAGATCAGGGCCGTTCCTCCCGATTACCCCTCTCCAGGTGTCACTGTCGTTGCCCACGTGGGCGTTGAAGTCCCCCAGTAGAGTCCCCAGGGGATACACTGTCCAGTACCCCTCCCAGGGACTCCAAGAAGGTCTGGTACTCTGCACTGCTGTTCGGCCCGTAGGCCGACACAACGGTGAGAGACCTGTCCCCCACCCTCTCGTTCACCGGGGTGAACTCCAACACACGACGACTGAGCTGTGGGGCCCACACCAGCCCGCCGCCTCTCCCCGCGGGCAACGCCAGAGAAATGAAGTGTCCAGCCCCTCTCGAGGAGACGGGTTCCAGAGCCCAGGCTGTGCGTGGAGGTGAGGCCGACTATATCTAGTCGATAACGCTCGACCTCCCGCACAAGCTCAGGCTCCTTCCCCCCCAGTGAGGTGACATTCCATGTCCCCAGAGCTAGTTTCTGTGTCCGGAGATCCCGTACATGACCTTGTTGTTATGCTATTCATAAAGGGCTTCTGAACCGCTCTTAGTCTGACCCGTCACCCAGGACCTGTTTGCCATGGGTGACCCTACCAGGGGCATGAAGCCCCCGACAACAGAGCTCCCAGGATCATTCGGGTACTCAAACCCCTCCACCACGTTAAGGTGGCGGTTCAAGGAGGAGTATGATTAACATACAAACAGATAAATATGGTGATTAAATACGTAGCTAAACATGCAATAGAGATAGGTACTGGAATGATTAACCAGTGAGAATAAACTAGACAGGGTTGTTCTGAATCTATCTAGTTATGTGTTGGAAGTTCAATTTAACAATTAATGTGTATTAAAGCCAGTTTTTGTCTGTGAAGTCTGTGCGCTTACGACCCAAGAGTTTCTCCAGCCTTGTGTCCCATGTCGTGACCTGAGGGTCAGATGAGATGGAGAAGAGGGGAGTCAGCTCCTTGGGTCTTTGTTCCCCAGAGCTGACTGATAAGCACAAGGTGCTCTCCTCTGATCCTTGGTTGCAGGAGGGTTTGGATGGTTCTCTCCTGTGGAACTGCCATGTGCAGTTCCTCCGTTGGGACTCGTACTGGGATGAGGCTGGGCCTGGCCGGGCTTGGCCACGCCCGGCGGGAGCTCCGAGTTGCTTGGAACTCAGTTACTTTTTCTTGAAGAAGTCGAAGTGTAGAAGAAAAGAGAAGTGAAGAAAAGACAGTGGCTGTGGTGGTGCATGGGGTTTTTAGCTTGTCAGCATCCCCAGGCTTTGGCGCTAACTATCAGGGACTTCATTGTCCTAGTTTAGTTTAGTCTTTATTGAAGGGACAATGTACAGATACATTAAGTTTAAAAAGAAAACAGAGATGTTCTGCACCAGAATATAGCTAGATAGCTAGTTTCCGTCTGCAGTCCCTAATTTACAGGAGTAAAAATACATCATTTAAGCTAAACAATAAGACCATTATTTCATAGCGCCATCTGACACAAACACTCTCACAAACATCTCATTCATGCCTTAGCATTCACACTCGTATGCTGTCCATTATAATTCAGTCCTATTTCTTTCAGTAAAAGGTTAAAAATCTTACACATACTAAAATTACAGTTTTACATCAACAATTTTATATTTACAATAATATTTACATCGAATGTAATGAAACATCAGGAGCTGCTTTGTGCCTGATTGTTCCACAGCCACTTTTTCACTTCTACTGTAAATGTTGGGTAGTTTGTTAGATTTTTTAATTCAGTTGGAAGATTATTCCACTCTTTTATTGCGTTATAAGAAAATGCTGATTGTGCAAATGAGGTTTTTCGTTTTGGTATAAAACACTGGCCCCTGCTAGAGGTCCGTGTGGCTCTGGAAGTCACTGTTGATGTGAGTTGTACAAAGTGCTTAAGAGGTGCCGGTGCAGTGTTATTGAGAATTCTGTAGACCATTTTGACTGACGCTAATCTTTGTATATTCCCAAAGTTTAGTAGTTTATATTTGTGTAAGACACGGCAGTGATGATATTGTTGTGGCTTCTTGTCCAGCGTTTTTATGGCTTGTATAATGATTCTCGTGGCCTCAGGACAGTTTTGCCAGCCTGAGACCAACATGTTATACAGTAGTAAAAACGTGACATAATCATTGCATTAAAAAACGTCTGAGATGCCGCTGTTGTTAATGAGTTTCTGATAGTCTTAAAGGTTTTTATATTGTATTTAAGACTGTGGCACATTTGATTAATATGTTTTTTAAAGGTGAGAGTGGAATCTAAAGTGATGCCCAAATACTCTGTAACATTCTGTATCACTTCTCCGTTTACAGTGACATTTGGAAATGATGACATTTTGCTCTTATTAAAAAAATACTTTGCCGCTGTTTTCTTTACATTCAGTGTGAGAGATGAATCGTGTAGCCATTTTGCTACTTTCTCCATGGCCACTGTGAGTTTAGTAGCTACTTGTTCTGCATCCTTCCCCCATGTATAAACGACCGTATCATCTGCATACATTTGGATATTTACATCCTCGCACACAGATGGCAGGTCGTTTATATATAGGGAGAACAGAAGTGGACCCATATTGGAGCCTTGTGGCAGTCCAATCTGGGAAGAAGCAATACCAGATATCGTGTTATTGATTCTGACGCCTTGTGAGCGGTCTGACAAATATGACTTGAGCCAGGCCAGGATGTTCACAGACAGATTATACTTAGTTAGTTCTGACAGAAGTATCGGATGGCTAACCGTGTCAAATGCCTTGCTAAGATCTAAAAAGATTTGATTTTATTGTCTCAATAAGTAGGCAGCAGGCAGTTTCTGTTGAGTGATTTGCTCGAAAACCGAACTGCATGGGATGAAGTAGGTCTTCAGCTTCCAGATGTTGAGTAATTTGCTCAACCACCACTTTTTCGAGGGTCTTTGAGATCACTGGGATAATACTGATTGGCCTGTAGTTATTGACATCTTGCTTATCTCCTGCTTTATGTCTAGGGGTGACTATGGCTGTTTTCAAAGCTCGAGGAAAAGTGTTTTCAGCTATTGATTTATTTATCAGTCTTGTTATTGGGGCAGATAGCATTTCTTTGTATGTTTTTAAAAATGCTGTATCTGATCCATGTATATCCTTTGACCGCGAACCTGATAATGAGGAGATAATTTTGTTAACTTTTGATTCGTTTGTTTGTTCCAGAATCAACTCATTCTGATTGTTTGCCTGTTTGGTTGCCACAGCTTCATTATACACTTGTTTAGTTACTTAGCGATTGCACAGACTGGATGAAATGATCATTAAGATAGTTTCCAATTTCAAGACTGTCAGATACTGAATTTCCATTTCCATTTATGGTTATAGTTTCCTTTCTTGTTTGTCCACTTCCTGTAATTTTATTAATGCTTTTCCAAAGTTGTCTGATGTTCCCTTTTGCAGCTTTTATTATTTCTAGATAAAATCAGCTGTAGCCTTTCTAAGTTGTGTTGTGACCTTATTTCTTAAGCTTTTAAAAATGTTTCTTTCAGTATTTAAACCGGTTTTGATGGCTCTTTTAAGGGCTGACTCCCTTTTTTTCATCATGGACCAGATTGTCCCATTTATCCATGGCACCTTCACTTTTGCGTTTCGTTTGCATTGCTGCGAGATAGAATGTTTAGTAACAATTTGTTTGATTGTCATCATCATTTCATCACAGGCCTGATCGGTGTTTTCCCAGTTAACTATATTGTTCCATGGAATATTTTTTAGCTCATTTTCTAAAGATTGTTGATTTTTTTTAGGTATATATGACAAAGAGTTTTGGCTTTGTGCAGTTAATTTGTCCGTGTATCTAAATTTTGACAATTTCCATACAATCGGCGTCATATTATGATCTGATAAGCCTGTTAGTAGGTTATAGGTTCTTGTGATACGCTCTGGTTTAGTTGTAAAAATTAAGTCAAGTAGGGTTTTGGAGGAGCTTGTTATCCTGGTGGGGCTAGTCATCATTTGTGTCATATGATAGCTATTTGTGATGTCCTTAAGTTTCTTTCTGCGTGTCTTATTCAGCCAGTCCAAATTAAAATCACCCATTATAATTAATTCTTTAGGACTGAATTGTTTGAGAATATCTGATAATGAACTGAAAAAGGTATCTTTAGCTGTTGGGGGGCGGTATACTACCATTATGTGAAAGGACATTTCTGGGGATAATATAATTTTGATTCCTGTGCATTCGAGAGCATTTATAGGGAGGGTAAGTTCTTCACTCTTAATGTTTTCCCTTACATAAATCATTACACCCCCCCCCTTCCATTTGTTCTGTCCTTTCTATATATCTTAAACCCTGGGACATTATACACAGTAGAGGGTGTTGTTGGTGTTAGCCAAGTTTCTGATATGCAAAGATAGTCAAGATTAGAATCAGACAAAAGCAGCCGAATTTGCTCTGTTTTTTGTACAACACTTGTTATGTTAATGTGCCCCCCAAAAATTCCCTTTGGTTTTGATTTTAGGTCTAAAGAATGTTGGCATGATTTACAGTTTGAAACATTTTTGAAACTTGCTGTTTTGAGGTTGCATTTGCATTAAGTCGTTGGTGTTTAGTGGGAGTCTTGCCTGCATTGCCTGGTTTGAGCTGGTGTTCATTATTTCGACTCATCTTGACTCCTGTAGTGGTAGCAGTGCTAGCAGCAGGGCTGGATCCAGGAACAGGCCAGGTGGTAGCAGGGCTAGCAGCAGGGCGGGAACCGGGAACAGGCCAGGTGGTAGCAGGGCTAGCAGCAGGGCTGGAACCAGGAACAGGCCAGGTGGTAGCAATGCTAGCACCTGGGCTAGCAGCAGGGCTGGAACCGGGAACAGGCCAGATGGTAGTAGGGCTAGCAGCAGGGCTAGCAGCAGGGCCAGCAGCAGGGCTAGCAGCAGGGCTAGCACCTGGGCTAGCAGCAGGGCTGGAACCGGGAACAGGCCATATGGTAGTAGGGCTAGCAGCAGGGCTAGCAGCAGGGCCAGCAGCAGGGCCAGCAGCAGGGCCAGCAGCAGGGCTAGCAGCAGGGCTAGCAGCAGGGTCAGCAGCAGGGCTAGCAGCAGGGCTAGCAGCAGGGCCAGCAGCAGGGCTAGCAGCAGGGCTAGCAGCAGCGCCAACAGCAGGGCCAGCAGCAGGGCCAGCAGCAGGGCTAGCAGCAGGGCTAGCAGCAGGGCTAGCAGCAGGGCCAGCAGCAGGGCTAGCAGCAGGGCTAGCAGCAGCGCCAACAGCAGGGCTAGCAGCAGGGCCAGCAGCAGGGCTAGCAGCAGGGCTAGCACCTGGGCTAGCAGCAGGGCTGGAACCGGGAACAGGCCATATGGTAGTAGGGCTAGCAGCAGGGCTAGCAGCAGGGCCAGCAGCAGGGCCAGCAGCAGGGCTAGCAGCAGGGCTAGCAGCAGGGCTAGCAGCAGGGTCAGCAGCAGGGCTAGCAGCAGGGCCAGCAGCAGGGCTAGCAGCAGGGCTAGCAGCAGCGCCAACAGCAGGGCCAGCAGCAGGGCCAGCAGCAGGGCTAGCAGCAGGGCTAGCAGCAGGGCTGGAACCAGGAACAGGCCAGATGGTAACAGTACTAGCACTAGGGCTAGCAGCAGGGCTGGAACCAGGAGCAGGCCAGATGGCTGCAGGCCTAGCAGCACGGCTAGCTCCAGGAGCAGGCCAGATGGTAGCAAGGCTAGCAGCAGGGCTAGCAGCAGAACTGGAATCAGAAACAGGCCAGATGGTAGCAGGGCTAGCACCAGGGCTAGCAGCAGGGCAGGATCCAGGAAAAGGCCAGATGGTGGCAGGGTTAGCAGCATGGCTAGATCCAGGAGCAGTCCAGATGTTAGCAGGGCTAGCAGCCAGGCTGGCTGTAGCAGTATTAGCTTTGTTAGCATCTCCAGAGGTCAAACATGGGGTTGCTTGGCCTGTAGACTGTTTTACATCTTGTATTGGACCAGGATTCAGTTGCACATCTCCACAAAGAAGCAAGAGAAACAGAAAACTATATGAGGTATGCCATTTCCCTCTTTTTTGTTTGCCATCTTTGTTGGATGTCCTTCTGCCTGACTTGTGCCAGCAAATTGAGTGAAGAGTTAAATATCCATGTCCAAAAAACATCAATTGGCTTGTCTTGCAGTTCTCTGGTGGACCATTTCCAGGATTTGGGTTCCTTGTCATCAGTTGTTGTTGTACGGGTGGAAGTAGAACAAGGAAGAGACAAAGCAGCACTACACAAATATGTGTGTTTGCCACATTGCTTTTTGTTGAAATGTCTTTTCTGTTTAAATATCCCCCGATGTATTTGTCATGGAAATTGAATAGACACCAAAAATGCTGGGGAACTGCATATTTTGTGAGCCAAAGAGAGGAGCCTGACAAACCACACCTGCCCTGAGCGGCCATCTTGGGTCAGCAGGTCAGCACTCCTGACTTACATGTGTGTGTGGGGCAGAGTCTGTCTGTAGCAAGATGTATGAGGGTCAAAAGGGTTAGGGTTGGACTTTAAACAGGCCTCCACTGTGTGGCCATTAACCCAAGTTAAAGTCACTTTTCATTGTCCGTTGACTTGCATATTACAACACTTAAATGTTCACAAGACCATTCACAAAATATTTGAATCCACAAACGAACATTCACAAAATAACACAACACTGTAAATTCATTCATTACATTGTAAGGTAAGTTAATGAATAAGAGGTTCAAGTTAGTTAGTCAAGTTTGGGTTTCGTTTCTCTAAAAATGTTAAATGGCTCATCAGAGTTCATTTTAATCTATTTTCAAAGAGAAAACAATTATTTTGCAAACTTTAATCCAGCTTCAAAGTAGTAATTCTTCAACTATGAAGCAAAGCTTGGAATGTGGTTAGACGGGTGTTTAGAAAGGGGGCAGGGCTGATGAGGTCATGATCTCTGTGCAGCCCAGTGCCTGCTCTGTGCTGCAGGGGTGATTCTTGAGGCCTTATGCGTCCTACAATATACATCAATTGATCACAGAGCTGAATCAGTACTTAAATAGTGATGACGTAAGTACTTCACCCTCAATTGTTGATTCCCAGCATCATCTTGTGGAAGATGTAGAAAGTGTTCTTCCTAGTGAAGAAGAATTACTTTCAATTCTTCATCAAAACGAAGAACCATGGAGTCTGTCGGATAGCGTGTGTTGCGAAGATTTCTCATTGTATGATCAAAACTGCGTGGAGTCCGATGGATAGACTGTGTTGTGACGCGCTTGAGACAATTGAAGGAACTCAGCAGTGCAAGGACGGTACGCTAGTGGGTTGGGAATCTGTGGGGGGAGGAAGGCATGAACTGGTAGATTCTAATGCAGAGGCTAATGCAGAGGCTAATATGGTCGATAACAACCAATCAACTTCTATGGGGGGGACAACAACAGCTCGTCAAATGACAGCTCAGCTGCTAGCAGCAGTGATGACATGCGCGTCATAAACCATGAAAGGTTTAATAACATTGAGATCCGCACTTTCCTCCGCTTTCCACCTCCGGCTACTATTCCTAATTTTAATGTCACCAATGGTTTCCAAGACTGAATTTCAAGCATAATTCAGAGGGCCGGTGTTCAACCAAATGACATTATCCAAGTTAATCTACGCGCGATAGTTTACAGAGCAACGTTTCAATGACGGTTCGCTACGGAATTGGGTCGGTGTCGCAATTCCAGGAACTTTTAGACAGATTAGTACAGAGTAACATGTCTGTTTTCACAGATGGTTCTCTAGAACTAATTGTCAATTTTGTGAGGGCTCAGCACAGGGGTGGTGAGAGGCGAATTGAAACGTGTTTTGCGAGTGAAATAATAAAGAAAAAAGCAAAACATTTATTTGTACTTCCCACAGATGACCAAACATTTATTTGCTGTAAACATGGCACTACTGGCAAATCCAAAGCTGACACACATGGAAGCTGTGAGTGTAGCGCATGAAAATCACTCCAGGTTGGGTTTAAGTGTTGACAGCATGATCACATTTAACGATGTTGTCAAAGAGTTGTTGTCATCTTTTATCAGATATTTAATTTAAAAAAAAAAGAAAAACAAGATGGCTACCTTTCAAACAGGAATCCCTTCACAAGAAACGACATACATGCTTTTACACAAGTAGTAAGTTGTTTTATTTCAAACCTGCATGCAGTTTACAACACAAATTCACATCATTCGCATACAATTGCCTGGTTTGAAAGGGTGATGGTGGAAGCTTTCGCTTTTTAGAAGTCCGACCCCCCACTCAACTCCACTTACATATCATTACAACAATATTATTGTATAATAGATAGAACATGCAACATACAACATATATAATACATCAAAACTACATATAACGGGGGCGCTGGTGAGCGTAGCCATGTGAAGACGTGTTTTGCGGAGCTCCTCAGCAGGGCTAAGATTTTTTCTTTAAGATCACCCCAAAACTTTTAAAACTGCTTAAGGTTGCAATAACACATCGAAGAACCACGTTGACACACCTTTTTCGTACCTTCGTGGCCGCATTTGACGAATTATGAGCAAGACCAGATCGGGCAGGGACCAGGCCGCAAAAGCCTCGGACCCCGCTGAAGACCAGGTGCTGCTGGCGACGTCTCAGGATGTTAGCGAGATTATGAAGGCTATTGCTAGCTCAGAAAAGAAGATATTGGAACGTATTGACTCAAGCACGCGGGATTTGAACGATAAAATAGACACTATCAGAGAGGACCTGGCAAAGCAAGAAACCCGTTTGCAAGATGTTGAGTCTGGATTGAAGGTCTACTCTGACCGGACAGTGGAACTGGAGAGCGATGTTGACAAACTTAAGGCAGACGTTGCTAAGCTAACTAGCAAGTTGGATGACCTAGAGGGGCGACAGCGCCAATGTAACGCACGCATTGTCGGGGTGACTGAAGGCTTTGAGAAGACCGGTAAGCCTGTATACGTCATTGCCACAATGTTGAAGGATGGGCTGAACCTCGATTTCACCCCAACGCTGGACCGAGCCCACCGTAGCCAGGTGCAGTACGGGAACTCCCCGCGGGTGATCCTGGTAAAGTTTCATTACTTTCAAGAGAAGGAAGAAGTGTTCCGAAAAGCTGCCAGCTTATCGGCGCTTCTATTACAGGGGAAGAATATAAGTATTTTCCCTGATTATACCGCAGAGGTGGCAAGGAGACGGGCTGCCTTCAAAGAGGCTAAAAGTTTGCTCAGGGGCTGCGCTGGCATCAGGTTTGGGATTCTGTTCCCTGCCGTGCTTCGCATTACTTTAGCTACGGGTCAAGACAAGCGGTTCACGGATCCGTCGGCAGCAATAGACTTTATCAAAAACGACCTGCGACCTTAAAAGCTCACGCATGTGCGAAGAGAGATGTCTGATTTTCACCGTTGACTGTTCCATATCTAGCAGACGTTGTTTGAGAGGGACTATGTTGCAACGACGTACAGGTGACGTTGCGTGATCATTTCGTCCTCACGTAACAGCAATGGATCAAAAGGTATCACTGTTTACATTATAATCTTCACAGACTTTTGCCTTTTTGGTTTGTACCTTGAGTGTTCTTCGTTGTGAAATATTCTATTTCAGATATAATTCTAGGATTTACATATTCTACTTCAAGTTACCAATTATACAATACAAATTATAGTTTTGGGGTTGATTCAAATGGTATATGTAGGTATGTGATGCATGTGTGTATGTGCATATGTGTGTATGTATGTATATATGTGTGTACATG
Source organism: Rhinogobius similis (assembly GCA_019453435.1). Classification (NCBI taxonomy): domain Eukaryota; kingdom Metazoa; phylum Chordata; class Actinopteri; order Gobiiformes; family Gobiidae; genus Rhinogobius; species Rhinogobius similis. Next base: position 51,914,475 of record CM033619.1, on the reverse strand, counting down.
TATGTATATGTACATTTATATATATTTTTTTTGCCCGGTTGGGGGGCTTTTAGGCAGTTTAATGTATGTTTAGTTACTGCGTTATACTAGCATTGAGGGATGCGATCTCAAGGAAGTTAGTAGATCAGCATGGGGTTCTTTGTGTGGTTTTTTTCTTTTTTTTTTTTTCTTTTTCCTGGGATTTTGTCAGGAATTCTTTTTTCACATGGGTAACTTATTGTGCAAATGGCAGTTGTGCAAAACAACAGTTGTCTTCGTTTTATAAGCTGGAATGTTAAAGGTATTAATAATCCGATTAAACGTACCAGGGTTTTCACACACTTAAAGTCCTTAAGTCCTGATGTGATATACTTGCAGGAAACGCATCTCCGATCCAACGAACAGGTTAAACTCAAGAAACCATGGATAGGGCAAATATTTAGTTCTAAACATGAAGATAGAACACGGGGTGCTGCGATTCTAATCAGGAAAGGGATTCCATTTTTACCACTATCTACCACTGCGGATAGCAGGGGGAGATACGTTGTTGTACAGGGCAGTTTATACGGGAGGCATGTCCCCTTGGCAAATGTATATGGGCCAAACTGGGATGACCCCAGTTTTTATTCCTCTTTTTTGGAGAATCTACCAGACCTAACCGAATGTCAGTTGATTTTAGCAGGGGACTTTAATTGTCTACTCCACCCCCAACTTGACAAATCTAACCCAAAACTCAATAGTAAAATCTCAAAATCAGGCACTGTCATTCAAATCTTTATGGAATCCTATGCACTTTTTGACCCCTGGAGAAATAAGAATCCGACCTCTAAACAATTTTCTTTTTTCTCACCTGTGCATCGCTCATATTCCATTCTTTTGTTTTAGATGCTAAATTCATTCCTAATGTGGTGGACTGTCAATACAAGGCTATTGTCATCTCGGACCACAGTCCGGTGCAATTAGATATTGGCTTTTCTCAGCACCCCAGACCTAGGAACACCTGGCGGCTCGATCCTCTACTCATGTCCAAAGATCCATTTAAAAAAATGATTTCCGAACAGATTCAATATTTTATGGACATAAATCAAACACCAGGGATGAAAGCGACTGTTGTATGGGAGGCACTGAAGGCTTATCTCAGAGGTCAGATTATATCATATACAGCGTTTCAACGGAAAAATTACAAACAACTGACTGAATTGTCTGACAACATCAAGGAGATTGATCGTTTATATGCGGAAGCTCCTACACCCGACCTCTATAAAAGAAAATTATTGTTAATAAATACAGAATATGAGAATCTGACAATTCAACAAAGTGAACGTCTCTTTTTCAAATCAAGGCAAACATTTTATGAACATGGGGAAAAGGCTGGGAAACTTCTTGCCCACCAAATTAAACAATCTACAGCTGCTAATACGATCTCTGAAATTTATAAAACTTCAGGGGAAAAGACAGCAGATCCTGAGACTATTAATAACCAGTTTAAAATGTTTTACTCCAATCTCTACACCTCAGAATCTGTCGATGAAAATAGTCTTGCCAAATTTCTCGACAGTTTACCTATTCCACATATAACTCCAGAAGATAGAACCCAAATTGATAGAGAGATAACAACAAGTGAAATAATACAGGCAATTAAAGCAATGCAAAGTAATAAGGCCCCGGGACCCGACGGGTTCCCCATTGAACTATATAAAACATTTGCGGATGTACTGGCACCAGTACTTAAAGCTGTATACCAAGAAGCATTTACTCTTGAGATATTACCATATACCATGAAGCAAGCTATAATATCTGTGCTGCACAAAAAGGGTAAGGATCCTTTACAATGCAGCTCTTATAGACCAGTGAGTCTTCTGAACTGCGATTACAAAATTCTTACCAAAATTTTAGCCAATAGAATTGAATACCATACTGCCGAAAGTTATTGATGCTGACCAAACCGGATTTATACCAGGTAGACAATCATTCTTCAACATGCGCCGTTTGCTCAATATTTTATATATGCCACAATTGACAGAAAAATCTGAAATAATTATTTCTTTAGATGCGGAGAAGGCTTTCGACCGTGTGGCAGTATCTGTTTGCGGTCCTAAAGAAATTCGGATTTGGCCCCTCTTTTCAAAAATGGATTAAAATACTATATCTCTCTACCGTCGCTGCAGTGCGAACTAATTGTTTAGTTTCAGACTTTTTTGAACTAGGCAGGGGATGTAGACAGGGCTGTAGTCTTTTTCCCTATCTTTTTGATCTGGCAATTGAACCTTTGGCCATAGCTCTTAGAGCAGATGAGCAGATCGCTGGAATCTCCCGGGGTGGAATAACACATAAAGTTTCACTATATGCAGACGATTTGCTGCTGTACATATCTAACCCGGCTACATCAGTACCTAGGCTACTGAAGGTGCTTGACCATTTTGGACAGGTGTCAGGATATAAATTGAACTACCCGAAGAGAGTACTGTTTCCTATTAATAACGTTGATGGTGATTTTTCTACTTTTCCCTTTAAAGTAGAAAGGAAAACATTTAAATATTAGATGGGCAACATTACCAACCTCACTGGCTGGCAGGATAAACATTGTTAAAATGGCTGTTCTGCCAAAATTCCTTTATGTCTTTCAAATGATCCCTGTTTTTCTGACCAAGTCAGTTTTCAAAAATTTAGATAAACTAATAGCAACATTTATTTGGAACAATTCAAACCCTAGAATGAAAAAGACATATTTAAAAGTACCAAAAGAAGCAGGTGGATTGGGGTTGCCGAGTTTTATTTCCTACTATTGGGCAGCTAACATTGTCAAAATACTACACTGGAAGCATATGTATGAGACCAACGAGGGAGAAGTCTGGGCACAAATGGAGTCGATGTCTGATCCAATGCCTTTTTTAACCTCCCCTCTACCTCATGATAAAAAGCAACAACAAATCAATCCAATTGTTAAAACATCTCTTCGGATATGGCATCAATTCAGAAAACATTTCTCACTTCAACAAGTTAGCAAATTTTTCCCCATAGCATCTAACCCGTTTTTCTTACCGTCCGTTTCAGATAAGGCATTCCAAAATTGGCACAATAAAGGTTTGAAGTTTTTTTCTGAACTATTTTCAGGAGATATGTTTAGTACATTTGACATTTTAGTACGAGATTATAATATACCCGCTTCTCACATGTTTAGATATTTACAAATACGCAGTTTCGCGAAGAGACTTTTTCCTTCATTCCCTTATTTACCACCTAAGAACCAAATGGATGCAATTTTAGATCTAGATCATTTTAGCAAGAAATGAATCTCTGCCATATACAAGTTGATACAAGACATAAAACCAGTCAATACTGTCATTGTATTCATTCGGAATAAAACTGATAAAGTTTGAAAAAAAAAATAAAAAAAAACTACATATAACATATAACATACAACAACACAAGGACAGGCCCAGACACTCTCTAACCTCTACCTCACCCCTCCTCATCTACACACTCACTGCTGAAGGCATCACTCACTCTCTTTCTGATACTTTTCCATTGTTTCTTTTTTAAACATTCATTTAAACTGAACAATATTTAAACAATTTTTCATTTCCTCCGCTAACCCATTCCACAAAATAATAATAAATAATAATAAACATTATTATGGGATAAAAAATATTAAAGGTTTTCTAGGCGTGATTTTTTTCTGTAAACATTGTGTAGCCCAAGGAAAAATATGGGTTAATCCAATCCAGTTCCAGGTTTTCCCTTTCCATTTCCTCCCTTCTAACCCTCTGTATTCAATGTAGTTGCCAGTCCATGTTTTCCACCCCTTTCTCCTCTTGCCACATGACACACCTCCTCAGTTCATTTAGCCAATCACAGCCCTCTACCCCAGTATAAAAGCTGCCCTGACTTCTCTCACCTCAGTTGTGTGGGAGAGAAGCCAGAGGACAGCAGCTGGAGGTCAGTACAAACAAACAAACAAATATTTGGTTTCCATATATTCTGTTAAATTCTGTTAAACATTTCTGTAGAACCAGAACCATCCGGTGATTGGGGCGTTGTCGTGTGTGCTGGGCAAATATTTCGAACTGAACTGGTGAGTCTGATTTTGGATTTGGATTGATTTTATTTCTTGTTGATGTCAGAATTGTATGTTATATGGTGATGGCAATATGCTAACTAGCATACTAACGTTAGCATGCTACATGCTAACATGCGCTCCCATGGTTTTCTTTTGTTTTGTGTGATCTTTTTGTAACGTTACAACCTATGCTAATGTTAGCTTAATGTTAGCCCACGGTGTGCCCATTTTAAGTTGGCTTTCGTTTTATAACAGGCCAGGTGCCCATTCTGGGTAGATTCGATGGCGAGCTAGATTCTGGAGCACACCACGTTCCTGTTTTCCATCCAACACTCTTCGTTCTGGTAGGAGGCTAAGGCCTGTCCTTTTCCTCTTCCACCTCCTCGAGCTACGCAACCGCCGCAATGTTCAAACCCAGGACAATCGCGCAACGGACATTTCAAATAATTTCCATAACCAACATATGGACTAAATCGTGGTGCACAGCTTTGGTGTTTTCCGTTTCTGTTGGGAGAACAGACTTTGGATTTAGTTGTTTTTTTTCTGCCTGAACAAACAATTTATTTCTCGGACATTTGATTTAATTTAATATTGTTCTGATTTGGTTCTGATTTATTTCTGCTGCAGCATTTGTATATATTGGGTTCTGTTTTGTACAATACACCTTTTTCATAATTCAACCATTCCGTCAATTGTCATTATTTACTGACCCCTGCCCTCCAGCAGCCGTTCCTAGTCTTCCTGATCAATTAGCCTACATTATTCAGCCTCACACAGCTACTACACATTTGTTAAATAGTAATAACAACCACTTGTTACAACTGTCACAAAGGATATCAATGTCAATACAGACACTTTTGTGACAAAAGCGGCAACATCTGCTGTACCGACTGTAAACAGAACCCGATTCAAAAAATCTTTTACAGCGACTGCAATAGATTCTGTGTAAATAATCTTTGTTACGAACACCATCGGGAGTTAAAACGTCGTTCAAACGTCGTTCAAACGTTGAAAAACCGGTCAGCAGCTGCCAGATCGATAAAAAATGTCCAAGATGTAAAATCAAACTATGCACCTTTTGTACGCAACCTAAAAAACATCCGTTCACTCTGGTGCTCAGAGGTCTGACTCAATCAGTGGAGAGGAAGTTAAACATGTTTGCTACATGAGAACAAAACCAATCAAAGCGATAGAAAAGATACATCAAAAATTGTTTTTTTGATTTTGAGACCAGTCAAACCACAGGAAATCACATCCCCTGTGCTAGTAGGACACTGGATCTGGAAAGGCGAATCATGCGCTGTAAATTTTCTTCATTTCCATCAAAATAGATACAACTTTCATTTCATTTTTACGGCAAAAGCTTTGATCACCACATCATTTTGAATGCTTATGTGACTCGAGGGTTGTCACCATTCACTATATCTCAGGGGAGTAAAATCATTTTGATTACTGATTCTGACTTTCAACTTAAATTTGAATTTATTTATGGAGAGCCCCTTAAGATGCATCATCTCGTTTTCAAGGGGGACCAAACACATGCAACAGCAACATTATAACAAAAGGACAATAAAACACCTCACAACAAAAGACATAACATAACACACAAAATCAGACATTACAGGACAATTCTGCTCACATAATCCCCTCCCCCCAAAACCATCTCAATGTAATATTTTTTTTTTTCCTCCCAGTTAACCATTGCCATTAAAAACAGTGACATTCAGTTTTCAAATGCATAAACAAAGCATTTCTAAAGGCGCCAAAGGAAGGGAGTGATCTCAGAGATGGAGGGAGATTGTTCCAGTCCAAAGGAGCCTTAAAGTGGAAGGATCTCCGATCAACTTCTTTGCGAATGTGAGGGACAGTAAAAGACAGACATTGGCAGTTTCGAAGGGAATAGGCTGGAGTATATTGAACAAACAAGCATTTCAAATATGGTGGTAAAGTGAAATGAATACATTTGAAAATAAATTGAAAATATAGCCGCAAGCGGAAATGATCGGCCCTACGCCACGCCACGCGCCGCCGCCCCACGCCAGGCGCTTACGCGCCCCAATTTCCCTCCTCATAAAATACCTGCTGCTGAATCCATGGCGCTACCGCGCCTCCTACTTCTCATATTTCACTGAAAATGTGTAAAAATTGGTCAAAGTTTGCGGCTGCGCCGCACAAAGACTGTAATACTTGTGCTAAAATCCTGGATAACTTTAGACATCCCACTCCTCAAGATCATTTTCACCAAATTTCAGGATGGTCGGGCTTACGCCCGAGGAGGAGTTCGTTAAAATACAAAGTTTCATTTGAGTGATTTTGCATTTTCCCCATAGGAATAACATGGAATGTTTCTGTCATTTGTACAAGTTTGGGCACTTTTTGCGGCTTCGCCGCACAGAGACCGTACTACTTATCCATAAAATGTGGATAACTTTTGGTGCCCCACTCCTCAAGATGATTGTCACCAAGTTTCAGGTTGGTCGGGCTTACGCCCGAGGAGGAGTGCGTTAAAGTACAAAGTTTAATTTGAGCGATTTTGAGATTTTCCCATAGGAATAACATGGGGTTTTTCTGTCTATTCGAAAATGTTGCCGAAATTTGGGGCTTCGGCACACGGGGACCGTAATACTTATCCCAACAATTTGGATAACTTTTAGTGCCCCACTCCTCAGGAAGATGTTCACCAAATTTCAGGTTGGTCGGGCTTACGCCCAAGGAGGAGTTCGTTAAAATGTGTAGTAGAAAAATGTGCAAATTTGAGACATTTTTCAATTTTCCCAAAATATGACATGGGTCTAATTGGCCTTTTTGATCGGTAGGCCAAAATGGAATTTTGTGCAAAATTTCAAAAAATTCTTAAAAACTAAATTTTTTGCTCCCCATATAAACGTTTGCTTTAATCTGTAGGGGGCGGTAACGCGCGGAATTTAATTCTTTCACCTCTAGTAGGTTTCAGGCAGGGAGTTTAACAACTGATTCAAATTTGATGCAATTCGGACTTTATATGTGGAAATGGGAGCAAAATTAAAAATTTTAAAATTTCAGGAATTCTGGGCAAATTTTGCGGCTTTGCCGCACAGAGACCGTAAAACGTAGGTTCCTGATTTGGATAACTTTTAATGCCACACTCCTCAACTTCATTTTCACCAAATTTCAGCTCGTTTGGGCAAACGCCCTAGGAGGAGTTCGTAAAAGTACAAAGTTTTTAAAAACTGCTGAGTCATGTTTAGCTCATTTTGATCCAATATGGCCGACAAATGGTTGGGCGGACGGCGTTGCCGTAATAATATTTTTTGCTTCTCTCGTCACTATCTACCTCTCTGCCAAATTTTATGATTCCACGATTAAAAAAAAATTGGGCTCTTTCCTATCCCGTAATGCATTTTTTGTACACTTGGGGGCGCTGACGCGCCATATTTTTGAATTTTGGAAATCGGAAATAGCCAGAATGTACAGAGGCACGATTTTTAGAGGTGTGCAAATTTTCCTGAGACTTCGTCAATGTTCACTGGGTGAAAAATAGGGGGGTTGGTTAGTGTAAGAAGAAGAAGAAGAAGAAGAAGAATATTCCGATGCGAAAACAATGTTTCCCCTTTTTTTTAGTTCACAAACTATACATTTTCGGAAAGCGCGCGCTTTCCTACGTTTTGGTATGGGTCCCTGGTCGACACTTTCGAGATTTTTTAGTGGGCTCCGCCCACTTTCTGTTATTTGCCCTATTTACAATAGTAATGTTCAGTTTTTACATTACATTGTTATATGCACGGAACGTGCATGAGTTGGGGAACGCATTAGTGGGCGACTCAGCGCACACGAGCGCTTTACGTGGGGATGACGGCCGCGAAGCTTCGCCCGTTTACAACGATAATGTTCAATTTTCCCACTACTAATTGGTATGCACGGAACGTGCATGAGTTGGGGAATGCGTTAGTGAGTGTTTGGAAGCGGGCGAGCGCTATGCACTCGATTTCGTCGCGCCGTGCGCATTTTAACCGTGCTTCCATGCGGCACTGCGAAACTAATAGGCCTCTCGCCAGCTTGTGGCGCTCGGGCCTAACCAGTGATACTGTCGTCTTTGTTCAGGCTGTAACCAGTTCAGCTGATTATATAATTGGCAATGATGAGTTCTATAGGGACATTTTAAGATGAATCTGCACAAAGTATTAAATACAACAGTTAGTGATTTTAGATGCACATTATATGTATTTTGATAAACTATGTCTGCATAATCAATAATTGGCAAAATTAGTTGAGTTATTATCTTCTTTCGTACTTGTAGTGTAAAACAATTCGATGCTCTATACAGAGGCATTAAGCAAGAGTATGTTCGTTTTATTATGTAATCAATGTGTGGCTTAAAATTTAGTTCTGAGTCAAGCCAAATTCCCAGGTATTTAACAACGGTCTCCTTTGTCATTTGACTACCATCATCATAATGCACATTCAGGTCAGCAGACTGAAGAGAATGACGAGTACCAAAGAGCATGCAGACAGATTTTTTCATATTAAGTTTTAAGAGGTCACTTCTGAGCCAGTTTTGAACCAAATTAAAGTCTAACTGTAATTTGTTCTGAAGCTGAGAGAAATCAGAGCTTGATAAATAGACGACAGTATCATCTGCATTTAGATACACAAGACAATTCTTACACACTTGGGGGAGATCATTTATAAAAATAGAAAATAAAAGAGGGCCAAGAATTGAACCCTGTGGTACACCTTTTTCCATAATGCATTCATCAGACTGTGCATCTTTGAAAACCACAAACTGACGTCTGTTATGAAGATAAGCATTAAACCATAAGAGAGCATTTCTGTTGAGGCCGATAGATTTAAGCTTGTCCAAGAGTAAATAATGGTCGACCAAATCAAAAGCCTTGGAGAGCTCAAGAAATGATGATGGCACCTGTGCATTGGTTCTGATCAAAGGAGGAGAATACATCATTAGTGAATTTAACTAAAGCTGTTGTGGTGGAGGAATCAGCACGAAACCCTGATTGATAAGGTGATAAAATATTATATTGATTAAGATATTTATATAATTGTTGATAAATGATCTTTTCAAATATTTTGGTAACTGTACAGATAATAGAAATTGCTTAAGTTTGTGTTGTCTCCTCCCTTGAATATTGGAGTTACTCTTGCAGTTTTACAGGCAGTTGGGATGAAGCTGGTATCTAAAGACATATTGTACAGGTCAGAAAGTGGGTTTGTTAATATACTTGATCCAAGCTTTAGAAACTTGGCTTCCAACCCGTCAGGGCCAGCACTGCCATTTTTTAATTCCGAAATTGCTTGAAGTACTTCAGATGGTTGTATTCTAGTAAAAGAAAACAAGCCATCAGTTTGGTTTGATGAACTTGGTGAAGCTAAATAATCAGACTGTAATGAACTACCAATTTGAGAAAAGTGTGCATTGAATGCCTGAGCAATCATGGGGGGATCATAATTACATTTTCATTAACAAAAACCCGATCAGTAAAATCACTATTTGATTTATTGAAGGTGGTCTAGATGTTTCCAAAACTGTTTAGGATTATTCCAATTTTGTGTAAAGGCATCCTTATAGTAATTAGATCTTAAATTCCGGGTTTGTGTTTTGCAATGGTTCCTAAGTTGTCGATATACTTCCCAATCAGTAGGGTCTTTAGATAATTTAGCTTTTTTCCAAGCTTGATCACGTTTTTTGAAAAGGCTTATTAAATCAGGACTAATCCATGGGAGGTGTCTACCCTTCACACGAATTGTTTTAACTGGAGCATGTCGATTGATTACGCTGTTGACTTCTGAGGAGAAAAAATCCCATGCGTTGTCAACAGAAGGAATCAAACGAAATCTAGTCCAATTGATTTGTCATTTGGTCATTTATAAATTGTTCAGTATTCATGTCTTTGGTCTGTCTGACTTTGATGCATTTGGGTGGAAGTTTAGATATTTTAATTTTCCAAATACAGAAAATTGAGTGGTCACAAAAGCTGTCGGACAGTACGCCAGATGTGGTGATCCTGTCTGGATTCGTGACAAGTATCCAGTCAAGCAGAGATGAGGAACAGCGGTCAACTCTGGTTCTTTTATTAACTGAGTTAAGTTGGCACTTGCGACCAAACTTCTGTCACTTGAGGAAGAGCGGTGAAGCCAATTACTATTAAAGTCACCGAGGACTATAATTTCACTGTTTTTCCTGAGGGAATTAATTGTATTAATAATTGATTTCATTGAGTCTAATGGGGCAGATGGTGATTTGTAAATATTAGAAATAATTATGTTTATTGTCATGAAAAATTATTTTTACAAAAAGTGATTCAAAATTAATAGGTTGAACAGTTGGGATCAGAAGTTCTCCTGTGAGATTAGTGGAGACATATGTTGTTAACCCACCTCCCCTAGAACCTCTGTCAGCTCTATAAAGGGCATAACCATCATTTTTTATTTCAGCATCTGATATTTTACTGTTTAGCCATGTTTCTGAAATGGTTATAATATGTGGCTTATGATAAGAAACCCAAACTCTCAAGAGATCAATTTTAGGCATTAGACTCCTTATGTTGAGGTGAATTATTTTTAGACCCCTAAGTGATTCCATTCTTTAGTTTAGATGTGTAAATATGAGATAGGAGTTGGGGGGAAAAGGAGGACATGGAGCGATACACATACACAGACAAACGAACAAACAGACAAATAGGCAAACAAACAACAAAACAAAACACACATAGTGAAAAAATAAAAAAAAGGCTTGCTGCAATTACAGGTAATAGGTTTAGCCTGCTGCTTCTCTACTGCTTTTAGTTATTAAGCTGTAGGACTACAGATTTAATAAAGGAGTGTTAATAGACCCATAACAATCTATGCTGATCCATACAAAACAGAATCAACTCAGAGTATCATGCACTGAAGTTTTTCTGTCAAGAGCGTCTTACGACATTGACAAGATGATGTGCGACAGAACCTCGCAGAATATGGCAAACAAAAACATGCTTGAGGAATTGACTACAAGAGAAATTCGCACAGTTACAGTACTTAGATGAAATGTCTGAGGTAATTCCTTCATGTATATTGTCTTTTGTAAAGTCAGACGTCACTCAGCAGTCGAGAGCTTGGCCAAGACATTAATTTACTCACTTTATGGAGAGTCAATGGTATCCCAGAAAAAGACGCGTGCTTCCTCGGGAGAACGAAAATGCTTGGATTTGCCTTCGACGGTGACTCTCAAAGTGGCGGGATATAATAACGAGTAGCTTTTCCCTTCTTCATGGAGCTTTTTCTTGATTTCGTCATATTGGCGGTGTCTTTTAACAAGATCTGCGCTGAAGTCAGCATTGATGTAAATGCGGCTGCCTTCGAAGGTGAGCTCTTTCTTCTCTCTGGCCAAGCGTAGGATTTTAACTTTGTCCGGAAAGTGCAGGAACTTTACGAGGATGGGCCGGGGAGATCTTGCATTACTTTTTATGTTGTATGTAGGAGAACGATGAGCCTTTTCAATCACCGGCGGTGTGGCGAAACTCTCATTGCCAAAGAGGTGACGTAGAAGCCGGATTATGAAGCTGGCCATGTCGGTCCCTTCACAGTGCTCTGGGACACCAACGAAGCGAAGATTGTTGGCCCTACTCCGATTCTCCGCATCATCAGCTTTGTCCCTCAGGTATTTGTTTTCCTTCTCAAGCACTGCGACTCGTTTTGTCAAATCTTCAACGTTGCATTCATTAGCGCTGACACGTTGTTCCAACTCCGTGATTTGGTCACATAGAGTAGAAAGTGATCCTTGTATGTTGTTCAAATTGGTCTGTACAGGTACAATCATGTTGTCAATGTGGGCAGCCGTTTCAGTTTTACTTTGTTGTATGCCTCCAGAATTGTTTGGAGAGAAAACTCACGCTGGTCCATATACTCCATTGGAATGATGTTTGGCAGAAATTCTTTCAAATATTGGTAGAAGAACCTTTGAAGTTTTGTCTAGAGTCAATATTTTTGTAGTACCTACTCGGAAAGTTGAGTTTTTTATGAAGCAGGGAGAGACCTTTGTGGCACAATTTAACACCATTTTGTTAAATTCATTGACTCATTCTCATTCATTCCCATCCCGCTCAGAGAATTTCCTAAAGCTCTAGCTTGTAAAACTCAGCTTAAAAAAGGCTTCTTTCCACACAAGTTCACAGATAGTTCAAAAAATCGATATAAAGGTAAATATCCATCTCCTGATATGTACGGTGCTGATGAGATGAGTCCAAAACAAAGAAGATTTTTTTCAGTTGGTATGAGACGGTAAAGGATAATGAATTTGACTATGATGCTGAATTGCGAAAACAAGGTTCAGATCCTGGCTGAGGGTGCCAGCAACTTCTGTGATGAATTCATAAAGACAACTCGCTGTGACCCTTTTGACAACGTCACAATTGCTTCAGCGGCACTGGCTGTTTTTCAGTCTAAATTCTTAAAACCTGACAATTGCAATTCCATGCCCGAACAATTACAGAACAGAGTTTAAGGCATTTTCAGCCGTTTCCATACAATGGCTAGAGTTTGAGGCCTTCTTGCGTGGCATAACAATAAGACATGCTTTGAACGGTGGGGAAATTAAATTTGGTCATTATTCTGTTGATGGATGTGCTGAGATAGATGGAGAGATAACAGTTTGAGTGCCTTGGCTGCTTCTATCACGTGTGTCCCGAATGCTTTACCCCACATGATAAATTGACGCTCACAGGATTGTGTTTTAGCAACATCTAGTCTGACACTAGTCTGAGGAGTTATAATCAGATTATAAAGTGCATTCTGTCATTGTGATGTGGCAACATGAATGGAATTTTTTGGGGAAAAAAAACAGATTCATGGGTTAAATCTTTCTTAGAGAGAACCTACGTGTTATACGGAGGACGTGCGGCAGCCATTCGCATGTGTCATGTTGTCGGTCAAGATGAACAAATACATTACGTTGATTTTACCTCTTTGTATCCGTTTCTAAATGCACATTTTGACTACCCCCCTAGGACATCCGAAAATAATTAGAAAAGATGATGCTGAAAATTACTTTGGGTTAATACATCCTAAGTTCACCCTCCACGTAAATTGTTTTTCCAGTTTTGCCTTTAAGAAATGACAAAGGGAAATTGGATTTTACACTATGCCCCTCCTGGAGCGTTCATGAACAATCAGAGAAGTGAATGTACCCGTGGTGCAGAAGACAGGGCCCTCCGAGCTGTGTGGGTCAGGGTGGAGCTAAATGAAGCAATGAGAAAAGGCTATAGAGTGGGTGAAACTTATGAAGTATGGCACTTTGAAGAGAGATCAAATCAAGTGTTTAAAGACTATATCTACACTTTCCTTAAACAAAGGCAGGAGGTGTGGGGGTACCCTTCAGGAGTTGACAACCTTCAAAGTAAGCAAGCTTACAAAGACGACTATAAAAAAAACAAAGTATTGAACTTGACCCTTGACCTTGACTTGACCTTACAACGCTATTAAAAGGCAAATATCAAAGCAATTACTAAATTCGATTTGTGGAAAACTCGTCCAAAGTGCTAATCAGCTCTCCAGCACGATCGTGACCTCTCCCGAGAGTTTTTTTGACTTTCTCTTTTCGAGCAAATTTGACATTTCAAAGTTTCACGTCATAAACGACTATGTCGCACTCATTCAATGGCGCTATAATTCTAACTGTGTCTTACCCCCAGGAGATGCAAATATTTTTCTAGCAGCTTTCACCACTGCTTATGCACGGCTTGAATTGTATCCATTAAAACAATTAGATTTGCTCCAAGATCGAATATTATACTTTGACACTGATTCTCTTGTTTACACAAGCACGCCCACAGATCAATATAACTCCCCGATCGGTAATTATCTGGGAGATTTGACACTCGTCAAGAAATCGCTGCTCAATACATTAAAATCACCTGCAATATGAAAACCTTTGAGCTCACAATTAAACAGAGGGTGATCAAGTTTGGTGTTGTCTTTGATAAGAGACGTCTCCTTCCAGATGGGAGAACACTGCCGTTCAGTGCACAAACTACTTGGTTATTGCAAAAAAGATTGTATAGATTTATGATGGGATGACCTGGTGACCTTTCTATTCAGTCCTTCTGTTATCATTTTATGTTTTTGTATCCTATCCTATTTTGTATTCAGAGTTATTTTTCATGAATCCTGCATTGTGTATTTAGCAAAATCATTCATTCGTGTACAGTGATCCCTCACTATATCGCGTTTCATCTTTCACGGCTTCGCTGCTTCACGGATTTTTTTTACAGTGCGGATATTTTTCCAGTGCATCCACTGAACTTCAGCGCACGCACAAGAACGGGACCCTTTGATGAGTCGTTCATTGCAGTTCTCAAATATAATCGAAGGTGGCATATCCGTTTATAAAAATCTTCTTGCTCAGAAAAAGAGAGCGCCAAACAACTAAAGAAAGACTCCTGCGCCTTCAGTAGAAACAGAGGCTACAGGGGGCGGAGTCAGGACCAAGAAGCACAGGGGGCGGAGTCAGGACCAAGAGGCACAGACTGTGAAATACACCAGTGACAATGTTTACAACCTTGTATTACTATATTAAAATGATTGTTTTAAACACATTTTGGGCTTTAAAACAGGTTTTGATTCTTGGTTTCATTCCATAGTTCAGTATTGCATTGTAAAATAATAAAAAATAAAGCTGTGACTACTTCACGGATTTCACTTTTCGCGTGTTATTTTTGGAACGAAACTCCCATGATAAACAAGGGATCACTGTATTCAAACATGTATTGTACAAAATCCCTCAGTCTGTCTCGGTTTCCCTTTAGCCCCACCCATTGCCCTGCCTCTGGGCTGCACCTTGCTCCGCCCTTAGAGTATAATTGCCTCGCTCATTCACCTGTTCGCCCCCTTTTGTCCTGTGCTGCCTGTGAATTGTGGAGATTGTCCCTGTCCAAATGGAACAGTGCGTGAATGACAGTGAGTTTATTTATGTAATAATTTTCTTCCTCCTCTGATTTATTTTCTGCTACATCTGGTTTAATCATTTACCACTGTCATTCACCACTAATGCATTTGTCCTTGTCTTCTGTAGAAAAACCACTACTCCATACCTCCTCATCAATAAATGTTTAAAGTGGAACTGGCTGCAGTCATTCATTACGTTGAAGATATTACCTGGAATCAGATTAAATTAAGGATACACGACAGTCAATTCTTTTCATGTATTCATGTGTTGTAATCATTAACGATTTCTTTCATCATTCTTCTCTCCCCCACCTGTTTCCGAGTTTTCGAGTTTCCGGTGACGTCACATCCGGTGAGTCTATTCTGCGTTTGCGAGTTGATCGTTCTCCACACTTTATTGTTAATCCACGAATTATACAAAAACTATCTTACCCTCCTACACATAATTGAAAGTTTAATTGCTCCCTAAACAACCCGGAGCCTCATTTAGCTCACTTTGTTCAGTACTTCATGGATTAAATCCCCCCCCCTGCCCGCTAGCATCAACCGGAGCTAGCCTAGCCGACTAGCGCCATGGCTGGCCCATCCTCCGCCTCTTTCGCCCTTACCTGTTCAAGTTGTCATATGTTGAGTCAGAACCCTGCTTCCTTCACTGACGACAGGGAGAGTTGCGTGAAGTGTAGCGTAGTGGTAGCTTTGGAAGCCAGGGTTACAGAGTTAGAAGCGCGGATCCGCATTGTGGAGGAGCTAAAGTCTAGCTATAGCCAGGTCGTAGCATCAGGTTTACCGGACCGCGCCGCAGGTAGCAGTGTTAGCATAGTTAGCAGTGTTAGCGGTAGCAAGGCTAAGCCTCAGGATAAGACCAGTCCCCCAGCGCCTCCCGCGCAGCCGGGACCAGACCAGGAACAAGACAGGGATAGATTTGTGACAGTTCGGAGGGATCGATGCGCTAAACGCCAGCCTTTAGTGCACCATAAGCTTCAATAGGTTTGCCCCACTCGGCGATCACACGCCCGCCGAACGTGACACTCTGGTGATTGGAAGTTCCATAGTCAGAGACGTGAAGCCGCCAGCAGCCTCAGTGGGTGTTATCCGGGGGCCAGAATGGGTGACATCGAAGGAAACCTTAGGCTTTTAAAACAGAGTAGTCAGAGGTTCCGTCGTATCGTGATTCACGGAGGTGGTAATGACACCCGGCGGAGACAATCAGAAGTGCTCAAATTGCAGGTTGGAGCGGTGTGTGAATTGGCGAAGTCGATGTCAGACACCGTAATATTTTCTGGTCCCCTCCCCAATCGGGTCAATGCTGAAATGTACAGCCGCTTTTCAGCTTCAACTGCTGGTTGTCTAGTTGGTGCCTCAAAACAACGTAGTCTTTGTTGACAATTGGAGTGCGTTCTGGGGAAAGCCCGGGCTCATACGCAGGGATGGCATCCATCCGACTTCGGAGGGTACATCACTTTTAGTTCGGAATTTGGCCGATAGCCTTAGTCGCCTAAAGTGACGCTCTAAATATGAGTCCCGGGTGCAGAGTCTCTTCTCTGTCCTAAGCTCTCGCTGTCACAGATCAAGTGTTCAGAGTCAAAGCAAATAGAGACTGTGCGTGTCCCTCGTGTAAATAACGCCAATAAGTCAGATCCAAATACAGATAATTTAGGTGTCAGACCAAATAACTTAATACAAATAATCCCTACACATGATACAAATAAACTAATAAATAAGCATGTAAAATGTGGATTGCTAAACATTAGGTCAATTTCCTCCAAATCACTTTTAGTTAATGAATTAATTAACGATTATAATATTGATCTTTTAGCTTTAACTGAAACTTGGCTTCAACAAGATGATTATGTCAGATTAAATGAGGCCCCACAGAGTCATGTTAACTTTCAAGCTGCCAGGAGCTCAGGCCGGGGAGGTGGGGTGGCAGTAATTTCACATTCTAGTTTACTCCTGAGTCCTAAAATTAATAAAATTAATAATGAGTCTTCCTCATTTGAAAGCCTTATCCTATCAATCACCTGCCCAAACTGGAGAAACCAAAAAGCTGTTCTGTTCATAATAATCTATCGACCTCCCGGTCCTTATTCATTGTTCTTAACAGAATTCTTTGACTTCCTATCAAATTTAGTATTAGACTGGGAAAATATTGTGGTGGTTGGGGATTTCAACATTCATGTGAATGAAAATAATTGCCTCAGTAATGCCTTTAGCGCTTTATTAGATGCATTGGTTTCACTCAAAATGTAAATAAACCAACCCACAGTCACCAGCACACTCTGGACCTGGTTCTAACTTATGGAATAGAGATTAGTGACCTAAATGTCTTCCCCCAAAACCCAATAATGTCAGATCACTTCCTAATTACCTTTGGGTTTATTCTTAAGGACTATCCAGCTCCTCAGACTAAAACTATAATGAAAAGGACAATATCTGAAAAATCTATTTTAAAGTTCAGAGAAATAATAGAACCAATATTTAATATTACGTCAGCTGGATTAGCCACACCTCATCTGCCTGGACGAACTCCTTATACTTTAGATGAACTGTTCCTCATCTCCTGCTGGAGGATCTCTCTACACTGGTGGACTGCTCCTCGTCCTCCTGGAGGAACTCTTTAAAGCCTCCTCCCTCTTGAGTGGTTCTGGTTCAGTCCAAGTGGATGTCAGTCCTAGTTCATCTGCAGCCTGTCCGTCCGTGGGAGTAGGATCTCTCCTTCACTGTGGTTCTCCCCGAGGTTTCTACTTTTTCCCGTGGGGTTTTTTGTAGTTTTTCCTGGCCGCGAAGGAGGGTCAAAGGACAGGGGCATTCTGGGACAGTTATCTGAACTGCTTTTACCTGTGGCCCATCGAGGCAACTGTTGTGATTTTGGGCATTATAAAAATAAATTGATTTGATTTGATTTGATTCTTCCTGGTTAGTAGATGAATAAAGTAAGTGTTTCCACTTGTCTAAGTCGTTATTTTACAGAAACATCACACGCATCACATGGAGGAAATATATTTTGACCTGCGCTTCCAGCTCCCATTCACAGCCGTGCTGGTTGGAACAAGTGGAAGTGGAAAGTCTTTTTTTGTATAACAATTACTCTAAAATATGGACCATACTCTTTCTAGACATCCCGATCGCATCATCTGGTGCTATTCATCCTATCAACCTGTGTATAATGAAATAGCGAGAAATGTGAATGTTCAATTTATTGAAGGAATCCCTGACTCTTTGACAGACTAAAATATTTTTCCATCAAATCAGCACAATCGTTTAGTCATTGACGATTGTATGGATACTGGCTCCAATCACGATGAATTAATGAAAGCACTACAGACATCATCGAAATTTAACGGTAATCTTTTTAGTCCAAAGCTAGTTTCATCAAGGAAAGCATAGTAGAACGATCAGTTTAAACACAAAGTATATAGTTCTCTTCAAATCACTGCGCGATAAAATGCAGATAAGAATATTAGCGCAACAAAAGTTCCCAGGTCGAAGAGAATATTTTCTAGAGAGTTTTAATGATGCGACTAAAGACCCATATTCACATTTAAAGGGAACATATTGTACTAAATCCACTTTTTTAGCTCTTTGGTACCTGTTCCCGTGTATATAGGGCCTGTATTAACTCAGAAAATCTGAATTTAAACGATCCAGTAGTTGCAAAGATATCTTTACATATTTTTAGGCCCCCTCCCATTCCTGTTCAGATACACTCTGTTGGGCTATAGCAGCTTGGGACGTTAATTCTATCAAGTATGTCACAGCTTTTCAGGGGAAATAGCCATTTATGGCGAAACAAGGTCAAAACTTCCGTCAAATTATTCGGCGAGTCCGCCATCTTGTTTTTGGTTTGTAGTCCAAGCTCAACACGATGAAGAAGGTAGCTTAGATAAAGCTAGGTGTTCGGTTGTATTGACCAACATGTTGTGTTGCACCGGCCTCCAGCCTCAGAACCTTTGAGAAGTACTTGGATTAATTTCATTTATGGCGGTAATGTGCCGACGAAAATTCCGAAGACACTTTACATATGTGCTAGCCACTTCAAGGAGGAATGCTACACAAACCTGGGCATGTACAAAGAAGGATTTTCAACACGACTTGCACTAGGAGATGGATCCTTCTATCAGTCCAGGTGTTGAGCGTACTGTTGCGGTAAGTGCAGAATTATATCAAGTATTGCTGATTGATACAAAAACTTACAACTGAATATGACGTTGCTATTGGTGTGGCGTTATCAACATTAGCATTAGCTTTGAACAATATATTTGGCTTTACGTTTCTACATTCAACTACTGCAAGTCAGAGTATTTTAGTATACATAAACCAAATGGCTTTTTTGTGTTTTAAGTGTCATATTTTCCACCTTTAAATAGCTAAAAACCTAGCATTAGCTTCTCACAAACCAGGCTAATAAGCTCAGGCTCAACGTAATGCATGGACTTGTTAGCCACAACAGTCTTTGTCTTTTAGCGTTGTTGTTGGTCTTGTGTATGTAGTTGTATAACATGTATGTAACAACAAGTTGTAGCATATGTATTGAAATGCCAGAAAAAATTGTTCTCTTTAGTTGTAGGTTTTGAATAGGCCAGATCAGAAGGGTAGGGTCGATGTAATGCCCGGATAGCAACCTTAGCGGTATTGACGAGGACAGAGCAGAGCTGAGCCGAGTTCCCAGTGCAGACCAAGTGTTATTTTATTTACATATGTACAAAATAAGCAATACCAGCAGCAGCAGCATGGCACACAGCACCTCTCTCTCAGGGACTGAGCCCAGAGACCTTTTATAGGGCCTCTAGCCAATTGGGTAACCCCATCAATAATCACAGGTAAAACCCCAAAAACACAACAACATTTTAAAACATTACAAGTAGACAAACAGTGCTCCAATAACAATCAATCAAAACATTCATACAAAAATATATCTATATAAATTAACAGTGTTTTAACCTAACTCCCAACTACTTTACTCAATTTAAAACTTGGGACACCCCTGCTCCTTTTTACCCCATGGTCTGCCCCGGAACCATTTAAGGTGCTCCTGCTCCCCGGGGACTCTTTTACCCGGAACACACAAAATGGCAGACCCACAGGTGAGTACCATTACATTACTGCACATTTTCCACTTAGTCTTTACTAATTATATATTTTATTTCACAGGTAACACACAATCAATTAATTAATAAACATTTTAAAACTTTGTTTGACTCTCATTTTTACCTCCGGCCCACGTAATGGACCTGCTCCATTACATTTCCTCCCCCCTCTATTAAGAGTACCTCTACTCTTCAAACACTCTGGACAGGGAGTCAGCTACAATGTTAGACTTTCCAGGCTTATAGTGGACTGAAGTTGAATGGCTGTAAGGCTAGGTACCAACCAGCAATTCTTGTGTTAGAGTCTTTCATTTTATTAAGCCACTGAAGAGCACGATGGTCAGTTTCTAAGCTGAAATGGCGCCCCAACAGGTAATATCTTAGTGACTCAATTGCCCACTTCATGGCCAAGCACTCTTTTTCAACAGTAGAATACCTGGTTTCTCTGTCTAAAAAGTTTTCTACTTAAAAACACCACAGGTCTTCTCTCCCCATCCACCTCCTGCAGCAGAACTCCACCTAGGCCCACTCCAGATGCATCCGTCTGCAGAGTGAATGGTTTGTTGAAGTCCGGGGTCTGCAGAACCGTGTGGTCATTTAGGGCCTCCTTCAGATCTTTGAATGAACGGTCACATTGGTCAGTCCACTTTACTTTTCTCGGTGCTGAAACTTTGGTGAGGTCATTCAGCACAGCTGATCGATCTGCAAAGTGGGGAATGAATTTCCTGTACCAGCCCACAAGACCCAGGAAACTCTTCACCTTCTTCTTTGTGGCTGGAACTGGGAAGGAATGAATAGCCTCCATTTTCCCAACCTGGGGCCGGAGTTTGCCGTGTCCAATGACAAAACCCAGGTACTCCACCTCTCTCTGAGCCAGACAGCATTTCTGAGGGTTGATAGTTAATCCAGCTGACTTTATGCACTTTAGGACTTGTTTCAGATGAGCCATGTGTTCTTCCCAAGTTTGGCTGTAGATAACGACATCATCTAAGTAAGCAGCCGCAAACTCTGAAACGTCTCTCAGAACATAGTCCATTAGTCTTTGAAAGGTGGCTGGCGCCCCCTGGAGTCCGAATGGCATAACTCGAAACTGGTACATACCAAAAGGAGTTTTAAATGCTGTCAGCTCTCTGACCTCCGGAGCCAGTGCCACTTGCCAATAGCCTTTGCTCCAGGTCTAAGGTGGTGATGTATTTTGCCTGTCCCACTCGTTCCACCAGTTCATCAATCCTAGGCATTGGGTAAGGGTCACACAATGAAACAGCATTCAGGTAACGAAAGTCAATACAAAATCTTAGTGAGCCATCCTTCTTTGGCACTAAAACCACAGGACTGCACCATTCACTGTTAGAGACTTCAATTATGCCCAATTCCACCATCAATTTGATTTCCTTTTTCAAAGTTTTGACCAACCGCTCTGGAATTCTGTAGCTCTTTTGTCGTGGCGCTTCTTTCTTCAGCCGGATGTTGTGCTGGACCAGGTCAGTGTAACCAGGAGTGTCTCTGAACAGTTCTGGTTCAATAAGAGTAGCCACTTGTTCCTGCTGGGAGATAGACAGGTGGGACATGTCTATGACTGATGACTCACCCAGACTTCCAGGCATAAACTTCTCTGGTGTTTCTTCATCCAGAACAGCACGAATCAGTAGCTGAGGAACAGACTCCTGGCGAGACTGAAATTCTTTTAACAAGTTCACATGAAACGTTTGGTGCTTTTTGGTTTTATCAGGCATGAAAAAGTTCATATGTGACCTTACCCATCCTTCTGGAAATTTCATAGGGGCCGTGCCATTTGGAGAGGAGTTTACTGTCGGAGGTGGGGAGGAGAAGTAGTACTTTTTGGCCCGGTTCAAAGCTTCTTTCTCTGGCTTTGCGATCATACCAGGTCTTTTGATTTTGTTGAGCAGTCTTCATTGTCTCTTGTGCCAGTGCAGACATTTCCTCCAGGCGTTGCCTCATCTTTACCACATAGGCCACCACATTCTCTTCTGAGGGTTGGGTTCTCCCAGTAGTCCTTGAGGAGGTCCAGTGGCCCCCTTACTTGACGTCCATAAAGCAACTCAAATGGTGAGAACCCTGTCGAGGCCTTTCGTGGCACCTCACGATATGCAAATAGGAGGTACGGCAAACCACTGGTCCCAGTCTGCTCCTGTATGAGACACAAACTTACGCAGCATGTTTTTCAAAGTTTGGTTGTAGCGCTCAACTAGCCCGTCCGTCTGGGGGTGGTAGGGGGTGGTCCTAATGCCCTTAATCCCAAGGAGTTTATACACCTGTTGTAATAACTTAGACATAAAGTTTGTCCCACAGTCTGTCAAAACCTCTTTTGGAATTCCCACCCTGGAAAACAACTGCAATAAACAGTTCGCTACATTCCTAGCTTTGATAGTTTTTAACGGAAAGCTTCCAGGATATCGAGTTGCATAATCACAAAGAACTAAAATGAACTTGTTCCTGTACTGCTGCGTTCTAATGGCCCAACAATGTCCCATTCCTATTCTTTCCAAATGGAGTTTCAATGATGGGTAGAGGCTGCAACATAGCTCGAGGGACTTTTCGGGATGAGGCAAGTTGACAAATCTCACATGAATTACAGAATTTTGAGATATCATTGTACATGCCTGGCCAAACAAATCTGCTTGCAATTCTGTACAAAGTTTTTTGGAAAGCCATGTGCCCTGCCCATGGCACTGAATGTCCGAGCTCCATGACTTTAACTCTGAATGGTTTGGGTAATGCTAAGGCTTCAACCGTGCCCTTGCATTGATAAAGAATGCCCGCTTTAATGATGTATGTTGCCTCCTCTAAACATCCTGGACTGCCCTGTTTAACCCTTTCCACTTCTGAAACTTTTTGAAACCAAGGTTTTAGAGTTGCATCCTCTTTTTGTAGAGTGGCTACGTCAGGTGGGAGTTCAAAGTCTATATGGTAAGGAGGTTTAGTAGGCTGTTCTGTCAGTTTACTTGCAGTTCCTTGGAACTTTTCACGCCTTCTTTGTGCTATCGATTTCACAGGTTTTTCTCTTACAGGCTCCAAGGTCCTCCTCCCAAAATGGTAACTCTTTTAAGGACTCTTTTGCACTCTGCGCTCTTGTAGTGACCATATTAAAAGCTTTAGATGGCTCTGCTTTTTCGGGTAAGTTTACACATGGATTCACAGGTAGGTTTTCGGGTAAGTTTTCTGACTCTTGGACCAAATCTAGTAAAATTGGAACATCATTACCAAGAATCACATCAAACGGTAGGTTTGGAGCTAAAGCCACAGGCATTAGAAAAGTTTGGCCTCCAACTGTCAAATAAACTTCTGCAGTAGGATACTGGTGTTCATCCCCATGAATGCAGCTAATGCTAGTTTTGTCCCCACTCCATTTTTCTCTAGATACCAGGCTGGACAAAACCACTGACTGAAACCCACCCGTATCTAACAGTGCTGTAGTCCGGTGGCCATTTATCAGTACAGGTGAGGTACAAGCTTTCTGAGTTGTTACAAAATGGCTGGGCAAAACAGGTCTGGGCACTGCACAATATAGTGATGGTTTTGATTTATTGGCTAAAGGACAGGAATACTGGGTGTGGCCTAGCCCATTACACAAGTAACATCTGACCTCTTTGCCTGACCTATGGGAACTGTTAGCAGGACTTGACTTTTGCACATGGCTTGGTGTAAATTGCCTAGGTCTAGACATTGACCTATTTTGACCAAAACCCCTTTCACCCCCATTGGACTTACTTTGGGCTTGGTCTCTGTGTGCATGTTCTCGATCCCGCCCTCTCTGGCTCTGAAAGACGTTTTGACCATAGGTGGCGTTGTTGAATCCTTTCCTTGCTGCCAGGAAGACCTCTGCC
Organism: Rhinogobius similis; assembly: GCA_019453435.1. Lineage (NCBI taxonomy): Eukaryota > Metazoa > Chordata > Actinopteri > Gobiiformes > Gobiidae > Rhinogobius > Rhinogobius similis. Next base: position 51,890,590 of record CM033619.1, on the reverse strand, counting down.
AGTTCTGCTGCTTTGTCTGCCGTCTTGGGGTCATGTTCACGGATCCAAACTCCGAGCTCCGGGTGAACCATGCTCAGGAACTGCTCCAAAATCATAGTCTCTGATATCTCTTGTTTTGTAGATTTTTTCAGGTCTGACCCATTTTTGAAAACAGGTCCTTCAGTCGGACGTACAGCTCCTTTGGAGTTTCATCTTTGAGAATCTCTGTGGACCGGAATCTTTGGCGGTAAGTCTCTGATGTGATCTCATATTTTGTTAATATTGCTGCCTTCACTTTTTCATAATCTTCAGCATCCGCAAAGTCCATTTGAACATATGCACTGCAGCCTTTCCTGTGAGAAGAGCCACAAGGCGGAGAGCCCACTCATCTCTTGGCCATCTGCAAACTTGAGCCATTCTCTCAAATGTGGTGAGAAAATGTTCGATATCGTCGTCTGGAGAAAGAGGCAACAACTTTGGTTCTCTGTGGATTACCATCTCTCTGAAAAACCTGTTTGGTTCAACGTAACTGGGGCCTTCATCTTCATCCACAGTCTCATTTTATAGGGAGCATTTTCTTGCTCTTGGTCTCGCTCTTTGGATGACGCGAGTCACCAAAGACTGCATTTCTTTCATTTGGTGCTGTATGTTTTTCCATTTTGTTTCTTGTTGTGCTGCTTCTTTTTCTAGACGCTGGTCTCTGGCTGCCTGGGACTGTGCGAGTGACCTTACCAGCGCAGTCAGCTCTTCAAACTTGTCCCCAGGGCTACAAGTTGCTTCAGCCCCCCGGTCAGCAGGTTTACTTGTCCCCTCGTCGGGATCCTCATGTTGGTCAATCTGCACTCTTCGTCTTGTACTCATCCTCAGTTGCTCTGTTGCCTGGGCCCCAGCTTCTGACACCAATTGTAATGCCCGGATAGCAACCTTAGCGGTATTGACGAGGACAGAGCAGAGCTGAGCCGAGTTCCCAGTGCAGACCAAGTGTTATTTTATTTACATATGTACAAAATAAGCAATACCAGCAGCAGCAGCATGGCACACAGCACCTCTCTCTCAGGGACTGAGCCCAGAGACCTTTTTATAGGGCTCTCTAGCCAATTGGGTAACCCCATCAATAATCACAGGTAAAACCCCAAACACAACAACATTTTAAAACATTACAAGTAGACAAACAGTGCTCCAATAACAATCAATCAAAACATTCATACAAAATATATCTATATAAATTAACAGTGTTTTAACCTAACTCCCAACTACTTTACTCAATTTAAAACTTGGGACACCCCTGCTCCTTTTTACCCCATGGTCTGCCCCGGAACCATTTAAGGTGCTCCTGCTCCCCGGGGACTCTTTTACCCGGAACACACAAAATGGCAGACCCACAGGTGAGTACCATTACATTACTGCACATTTTCCACTTAGTCTTTACTAATTATATATTTTATTTCACAGGTAACACACAATCAATTAATTAATAAACATTTTAAAACTTTGTTTGACTCTCATTTTTACCTCGCCCACGCATGGACCTGCTCCATTACAGCTCGACTCGGAGGTGCGTGGCACAAATAATACAGACACAGACAGTTATGTTTTTGTGGCTGGTGCCTTATATTAACAGTGCTCGTGAAAATAGACAAACATGAACCCAATATTTACAAAATCTGCAGATTCCAAGTTAAACAAAAATGTTTTTTCTATCCATGAATATTTCTTATCAACCAACAAGATGTTACAAAAATAATGCAATTGATAGTCCAAAGAAAAAGGTCCCACAAGAACTGTGGCTCGTTCAGAATTTTCAGGATTTGACTTATGTTAGAATGTCCGTTTGATTTTACTGAAAGTTCTTGCAATTGTCCATTAGCGCTTTTTATTGTAATTGAAAATTCATGAGCAGGTGATTGTGTGTGTGGGAGGGGACTCGGCTGCATCCAGCCCCTACCAGACCCGCAGGACACTTTCGTCGATTGATTGTCGAGTATTGATGTTCTGGGTTCCAGGCTGTTTCAGCTCGCCATCAAAGGGTTAAACCCAACTGGGTGCATCTGGCCTGTGATTGACAGACAGTGCGTAAATAAACCATTCAAATAACCAATAAACTCTATTAGCCTAAGAGACTAGCTAGTTACATTCATTTAAATCAGTGTATACACAATAAAGTTTCAATAATAAATACTATTTACAGTGCAATTAAATTCACTTAAATACATTTTGATTAAGTGCAATACCACATAAATAAATACTAGTGGTGACAAATACAAGGCAGTGTTCATAATTAATGTTTACAAAACAAGTGAATGGAGCACAATGCTAGCGGACCTTTAAGCTAATGCTAACCGCTGTAGCACACACGCAAACAAAACAAACAGACAAACTCACCAACTCCCATCTGCTGAGCACGGGCGCACACCCAGAACCCTGTCTGCAGCGGTCGGTGGCGGAGCTTCTAGCAACAGTTTAAAGTAATAATAGCAGCTTTGATTAACAAATAAACAGAAGTAGATTTTCACGTTTATGTCTCACCTGGCTGCGTGTCCTGTCGCCTTCCTCCCACGTAATGGCGGAGGAGAGGCACAGGTGCTTGTATTAGGCGCCGGTGGAGGAAACGCGATTGGCTGGCGCCCCGCACGCCGGTGTGCAATGCGTAACGCGCGTGCGTGTGACGTGGATGCGTGCCCAATGACCGGTAACTGCTTAGGAATTTATTATTTTTGTTGAGTTTGACATTTTATGACCTGGAGTTACAAAGTCAGGAAATAAAATAACTCTGAAAACATTTAGGTCCAAATACTAGCGTAATATTCATAGGTTCGGAGTGAATAATAATAGGCTAATAATATCAAATCAAATCCAAAATCAATTTATTTTTATAATGCCCAAAATCCACAACAACTTGAGTTGCCTCGATGGGCCACAGGTAAAAGCAGTTCCCAGATAACTGTCCCAGAATGCCCCTGTCACTTTGACCCTCCTTCAGGAAAAACTACACAAAACCCCACGGGACAAAGTATAAACCTGAGGGAGAACCACAGTGAAGGAGAGAGATCCTACTCCCGCGGACCCGGACAGGCTGCAGATGAACTAGGACCCTGACATCCACTTGGACTGAACCAGAACCACTCAAGAGGGAGGTGGCTTTAAAGAGTTCCTCCAGAACCACTCAAGAGGGAGGAGGCTTTAAAGAGTTTCCTCGAAAGGCGGATGGAGGAGCAGTCCACCAGTGTAGAGAGATCCTCCAGCAGGGAGATGAGGGAACAGTTCATCTAAAGTAGAAGGAGTTGGTCCAGGCAGACGCGGTGTCGGCTGAATCCAGCTGTCCAGGCGTGGTGGCGCATAGATCGGTCCAGGAGCAGGTGGGGGTGGGGGTCGTCACTGGACGCAGGCATGCAAAGTGGCACAAGGAAGGCCAGTGGGTCTGAAACAGTCTCCACTCCCGATGGAGAGTGGAGAGAAAGAGAAACATGTGAACAGCAGTAATGGAACAGACTACAGTTGAAGTAATATTAAATATTTGTTGATGGTAGTAAAGTAGAAGAACCAGAGGGGATAGTGTTCAGTTCCATACTTCTCCAGCAGAGTTGCTCCAAGGGCAGCGAAAATAGCTAAGAACTGTAGGTTTTTATTTCTGTTCCCTAACCATTTAGGCCTGACCATAAACTATTTCAAAGAGGAACGCTTGAGCTGGTCTTAAATGTGTAGAGACTGTGTCGGCCTCTTTTACATGAACAGGGAGCTGGTTCCATAACATAGGAGCTTGGTAGCTAAATGCTCGACCTCCTACTGTGCTTTTAGAGACTCTGGGGACTAAGCACAATAGTCCAGCATTTTGGAGAAACGAAGAGCTCTGTTTGGATGGTACGCTTTACTATTGCATCTCTTGAGAGTAGGATGGGGCCATATTGTTTAAAGCTTTATAAGTCAGGAGAGGAGGATTTTAAATTTGATTCTAAACTCAACAGGAAGCCAGTGAAGAGACTCTAACACTGAGTGAAATATGATCCTCTTTTTCTAGTACCTGTTAATAATCTTGCTGCTTGCATTTTGAACCAGTTGAAAGCTTCTTATAGAGCTTTTTAGGACAGCTGTAAGCAGAGAAGCGTTACAATAGTCTGAATCTGGATGTGACAAATGCATGGATGAGTTTTTCGGCATCATCTCTGGGCAGTGATTTTTCTAATTTTGGTTATGGCATTACGCCAAATGAAAGTAGGCTGTTTTACAGGCTTGATTTA